>JAMKPZ010000527.1:0-96113 GCA_024699675.1 Amphibolis antarctica | reverse complement strand
GCCTAGTCCTGTTAAGGTGAATAACTTGATCAGGACCAATATTTTGCTGTGATATATTTGAAAGAACATTTGCCACTTTGGAAGGTTGAATGTCACATTCTGAGAGGGTATTCAGCAACCCTTTTGATACAGATGATATCTTTCTATGAGATCTTAACATCTTTGATTTTACAGATGATGCAAGAACATGATTATGCTCTTTGACAAATTTCTCAACCACCCACACATTTAATTCATTGCACACCACATAAAACCTTGCAGCACAACCCTCCCAGATGTTTGTTTGCCCACATCACTTCCCGAACAACGTTTGTCATTCATGTTCTTATGTCCCTCTTTATAACAAACAAAATTACGTACTATTAATTCTCCACTAGCTTTTGATTTTCTAAACCAACTTTTTCTAATAGCAAAACCTTTCTTTATTGCATATGCATTATAAAAATTATATGTATCATGCTCCGAAGAAAATGTCATGGCATGGTGTGGACTTGCACTTCCTTCTCCTTCTCCATTAGGATGGCTAACCGACCCTTCCATTCTACTATTGAACTCTAAGTCATCAAGCTCTTGCATTTCAGAATAGTCCTGTTCGAGCCATTATACTTGCTGTTTATCATACAATAGCTTTTGACAATTCGAGAATGGTTGATTCTTTAATTAAAAGTGCTCCAATAAAGGAGTGGGACTTTGAAATTATCAACCAACATTTAATTAAAGTTATCAACCACTAATTATCAACCACTCTGTAAAGGTGTACATATTATGACCTTTTATTACTAACAGACTAAGATAAATAACTTTAAATTTCAAAGTACGTTGATAACTTTACAGGGTAGTTGATAACTTTACAGAGTAGTTAATGTGTAACATTTTAGATTAAACATATTTTACTTTGGTCTAACTAACTCTTTTCCCAAAAAATATTTGCAACATTTTTCCCCCAATAAATGTTCATTCATGTTAAACGAAAGTATAATCAATGTACTTAATAAATCAACTTTTAAAAACATGAAAGCACACTTGTAATCGTCGGTAGATCTGACGTCCTTCCGTATTCCATTCGATAACTTCAAAAAAATCGAGGGGAAGACGAGGGGACTTCTAGCGGACGATGAATCGCAGGTGAGGATGATTGAGGAAAATGAATCCCAAATCCCAAATCTCAGGTGACTTTTTGTTTTTTTTTGTGTTAAAATAAATGGACTACTTTTACGCGGGTGTCATTGATGAGATTTTTTTTTTCTGCGAGGGAGATTTTTTTTCAAACACTCTCTCTCTTCATCAAACAGCCATTAATCTTTCATCTAACAGATATTTAAAGAAGTGACTTCTGTAGGCACCTACAGAACCATTAAACCGATATATTTATATATGGTACCCATTTTCTTTAATTACCTTCCCCCAGATGTGCTTAATTAGCTTGTTGAAAATTATATGACAAGTCATTCACATACGCACTGTCAATTAGTTTTGAGTTAAAAAACTTTAACTTTGTATCAAAACATTGATTAAGATCTCTCACATACACTTAATATATTATTATTATAAGAAAACAAACTTATAATGACAGATGTAGAATTAAATTTATCGACCAATGGTGATAGGTTTAATTTTTTGGACCGTCAGCTATATATAGTGACCATCATCTATCGATATAAATATTTTTTGATAAAGCCACCACCACGATGGAAAGCAGTAAAATATGTGTCTATAGATGGAAAGCAGTAAAATATGTGTCTATGGGACCTCTTGGGAGATTTGTGGAAGCTGATGAATTACTGGAAAGGATGAAGCCACCTACTTCGAGCAGCATATGATTCGGTCATGTTAATTCCTATTCTTCAATTTTGTCTTACAGCCTGTCTTATTTATTTAACTTATTGGGCATATTGCTGTTTTGGAAATGAACTTCAAACTTCATTTGAATGACACAATTAACACCAAGGAACATGAACTTTTTGTTCACCACATTATAATGACAGTATGTTTTGAAGAAAAGGGAGGGTTTTCGTGAGGGGGAAAAGATGGCGAAGGACGAGACGGTGGGAAGGATTTTCGTGAGGGTTTCGGTGGGGAGGGTGTTGTGTGGGAAAGGAAGGTCACACGGAAAGAGGGGAAAGGTATGGATTTTTATTGTACCAATGAACTTTGCGATGACTTTTAAAAGTTGTCGATAATAATAATCATTTGTGACAATTTTTAAAAGTCATCACAAAAGATGATATTTGTGACGACTAAAATAATATGATCGTCACGAATAGTGAATTTTTCTATAGTACGTTATATACAGTGACCATCATCTATCAATATAAATATTTTTTGTGACGAATGATTTTCTCCATCACAAAATTAAAGAAGTTTGATCCACCTATATGATGCCTTAATCCATCATTAATTATAAGTTATTTGTCAAAATGTAAAATTTCATCTTAAGAGTAAAAAGTGGATATATACTTGTTGGATTTCTAGCAATGGATTGAAGTGTTTCAAGTGCAATGGCTGGAGTATTGAATAGTCTTACATTAAGTAGGTCTAGGATCGATGTAAAGGTCTGGTCTTATAATGTGATAATTAACTAAGCTGTCTACTTGCTCTACGTCAATTGAATCTGAGTTAAACATTGATTCCAAGGAACTATTGGTTTCATATTTAGAATAGACTGAACTTGTTAATAAAAATCAATAATTACCTTGATGTGGGTTGAATACTTTTCTATTTTCCTCTTTCTCTTACTTTACTTTGCCAGCGTTGCTATCACCACATATTTTTTCATCTCCGCCCCACCTCCTCTCCTGCATTTTGAGGGTGGCGATGAATGCCACCCTCTCTTTTTCCTCTACTGTTTTTTATCTCTAGTGTTGTTGCTGTCTGTAATTGCGCCTTGTATATGATTCGATTAATGATCTTAATTATTATACCGTATATGTATATGAAGCTAGCTTAATTAGTTATTCTTTCGTACTTATTATATATGTCTAAATAAGTATTACGAAATGTTAAAATTGTCAAGAAAATAATCGTATCATAACATGAAATTATATGTATAAACTAATCAGAAAGATTTATTTCACAATTTTCAAATACATAGGCCACTTGCTCTCTTTTTATTCCTCTTTGGAAGTATATATGCCTTGATTTTATTTAAATTCTCATATTATCATTATTTGAGGGTTTTTTAATGTATAATCATTTTTTCGTATTATATATATATATATTCTCTATTCCCATACGATTATTTAATTTGTCAACTTCACCACGTGCATGCAGTTCGATCGGTTCCTATTATTTAAATCGCATTATAAGAATTAATCATCTTCTCCACGTTTAATTAATTAATCAAGCTTATGCTTCCCACACTGTCATTTATATTCCCACTCTTTATTTAATTAGAGCCATCAATTATATTCCCACATCATTAATTAGAATCATTAATAAAAAAATTAATTTTTATAAATTTTATAATATTATATTTAACTAATGTCATAGAAAATATCGTGTTTATTCAAATGTAATTAATTTCATGTAGATAATTAAGTGCATATATATATAATCCCAACTGAAAGACAAAGGCAAAAATTTCATGCAAAATTTTCTAGTATAATTAATTCATTGTATGTATATTTCTCCTATGTTTTCAATTGCTGACATTTATACTCAAAATACAAAGAAGAAAAACAATACGAAAAATAATATAAATACATTATATCATTTTTCTATGAAAAAGGGACCTATAAAATGGTATTTTGTGAATTCAGAAATATCATAGAATCAATTTGTGAATGATTTTTTTATCACATATATATATGTTACGTTATTTCTTCAATGATCGATGTTGATGACAAAAAAATGAAGAAATATAGTTTCGAGGTAAGCATACAGAGTAAGGCCATCTTTGAGTAACCACTGTAATTCTATTATAATATAAATTTTTTATTAACGTATATATTAGTAATTTATCGTAGCAACATTATCTTATAAAACATAAAATTTTAATTTTTTCAAAAATAAATTTTTATAAAAAATTTCCAAGAAAAGTATATAATAAAATTATACTTTAATTAGTACTCTATCCTCATAAAAAAATATTAGACCCAACACCCATCACCGATCTACTAACACGATGCGTGGACTTTTCTGACTATATTTAAGTGGACCGGTTTGACCCGTGGCCCAAGCCCAAG
This sequence comes from Amphibolis antarctica, assembly GCA_024699675.1. Taxonomy (NCBI): domain Eukaryota; kingdom Viridiplantae; phylum Streptophyta; class Magnoliopsida; order Alismatales; family Cymodoceaceae; genus Amphibolis; species Amphibolis antarctica. Next base: position 91,929 of record JAMKPZ010000527.1, on the reverse strand, counting down.
CCCAAGCCTAAGCCCAAGAGCAATTCTGGTGAGGTCCGTATAAACCGAACGAGCAAAGAAAAAATGACCAGACCCAAGAAGTCAGCTTTATCAAATTCGACACTTGAGCCGAACGAGTGTACGAAAGAAGTTGAAAGTTTCAAATGGTATACATTAGCTGGTATGTTTGGAGGAGATTTTTTATAGATCTTTTTTAATTTACGAATATTATTATTATTATATAATTTTTTATACATAAATTTTTACCTCATAATTTATTATACACAACTATTATTTAATTGATTCATCGTGCATAACTACGGTGTATAATAACAACCGAAAAATGCTAAAACAAATGCAACCTTGAACTTAAAGTTTTTTCATGTGTTGACTTCGATAAGGCATTCATTCTTGTAAGATTATATATTTCAACAAGATGCACATGCGTATTTAAGAGTGGAGTATCGTACCACTTTGAATCAAAATCTTTCCACACTTTATTTAGAGAAGTCAAAATGAACTAACTAATTAAAGGGAAGTTGTTAGGATACGTGTTTAATTAGAGTTTAAAGTTTAAGAAAGTTGTTACCACTATTTAAGAAAGTTTAAAGATTTTACCTATAGAAACCTAATGAAAAGTTGTAGATGAATTCTAAAAAGACATTTGATATAAGTTCAAATACATTGTGTTAATTTGTCATGTTCTTTGACTACCACATCAAAGAGTAAGGGTACGTTTGTTTACATTCACTTTTAACTTCTAGAGTAAATTAGAGTAATTTATAAAGTAATACAAATAAATGCATTTGCTTGTATTACCATATATATAGTCACTTCAGAAAATTAGCATATTTGCTCTCATGCACTTCATTTTTTAAAGACATAAGAAACAACTTTTGCATTGCTTCTAGTCGTTCTTTCATTTTCTTTTATGAAAAGGACAACTCTATTCATTCATTCAAAACTCGTACGAAAAGTTTACCTTCGTCCCCTTTTAAAGTAGTAAATAAGGAGGAAAAAAGAAGAAGGGTATTGAACACATGAATGAAAGTGGGGAAAAAATAAATAAAGGGAAAAAAGAAAAAGAAAAAGTGAAGAAAGAGATAAGTGAAAAAAAGGAAAAAATTGAAAAAAATATGACATAAAAATTATATTTAAAAATAGAAGTATTACAAAATTACAAAAAATCATGATATTTTTATAAATATATTTTTAAAAAAAATATTTACTTATAAATAACATTTCTTTTTTATATACCTATTATATTCATACAAACTTTAATTACATCATATCTATAAAAAATAGATCATTCAATGATAAAATTAGAACTTTATAAAAATTGCTGCTTTAAAAAAAATTCTCCAATAGATGAGGGTTACAACTATTTACCAAGTCTCACATATAGGTATCTACACTAAAGACCAAAGCCTATTTATGCTAGACATTTTCTTGAGCTGCTTATGCAACTCGATAGCATTTACCCTAACCACAAAGCGTTCTACAATTCGAAGTGACCGTGAATGAACTTAACGAGATGAGGGAGAAAATGAACAAATTCCCATATTATTATGTCAAAGTGTTATTAATTGGCCCTAAATCTAGCTAGCACTCACTTTTAGTATACAATTAAAGTTTTTGATTGGCCATACTGACCCAATTTGTAAGTACATCAAGTCTATCAACCAATCTACTTAAAGGGAGTCAAATTTGTCATGTTGAAAGTGAAGAAGAAACAGGTTTCTAATATTATTCTATAAGTTTGTTAATGAGAAACTTATAAATGTAAATGAAAAGTTCAAATAAAAACAAAGGCAATGTTGAAAGGGGAGGTGTTTGTTGGTTGAATGAAAAATATATAAATGAAAAAAATTACCTAGTGAGTGACGATTAACAAGAGAAAAGATGATGGTGCAAGTAATGAGAACGAGAGATCGATGACGACAACATAAATGACAAGTAAAAAGAATATCAATGACATAAGCAATAAGTAGGAGGAATGATGACGATACGAGTGACAGGTAAGAGAGATAACGATAACACAAGTGATGAGTGTGAGAGATGACGACAATATAAGTGATAAGCAAAAAAATAACAACACAAGCAATAGACAAAGAGAGTGATGATGATGCAAGTAATCAACAAGAGAGATGACAATGTCACGAGCATCAAGAGAAACAATAATAATGCTAATAAAGAGACAATAATAGTGCGAGTGAAGAAATGACAATAGTATAAGTGATAAGTGAGAGAGATGATGTCAGTACGAGCGATAAGTGAGAAAAATGACGATGATGCAAATGACAAGTGAAAGAATGACGACGATATAAGTGACAGATACGAGAATTGATAATGATGTGAATAGTAAAGAAATGATGATAATACAAGCGATGAGTAAAGAGACGACGACAATACAAACAGTAAGTATGAGAAATGATAATAACATAAATAATAAATAAAAAAGATGACAATGACACGAGTAGTGAATGAAAAAGATGATTATAATGTAATAAGTAATGATGAGTGAAGAGATGACAATAATAAGATTGAAAAGTGGGAAATAGGAAATTTTTTTAATAAGATTTAATTTAAATCATTTACATATAAAATTTATTTTATATAAATATCATTAAAATGTATTTTTCATATATATATATTATAAAAATATATAAATGGATGCACCTCCAACCTTATGGTCACAGGCACCTGTCATAAGTTTGTTTTAAAAATTTTTTATATGATAAAAGTCTACCTTTTATGTAAATTTCATCATAAATAAATTAGAAGCGCATCTAATCTAACACGTCATTATATACACACATGCCGTCGAACACACACGTTAAGTAATTAATAATGATGCGTATATGATCGAACACGTGGCTATGTGGGGAGGTTCATCGGGTAAATTTAAATCGTTTAAAAATTAATGACGACGATTAAACTAAACACGTAAAATTAACAATCTTAAAAAGTGTTGGCTCCTGTCCGGTGAAGAAGGAGAATATTAAATTTAAATGTAAAGGAAAATATTAAATTAAAAGGAATTCTGGTAATTTAGCAGATCGAGAACCGCAACTGAAAACCTGAGTTCGCACGCCCGCTCGCGTCACCGCAGCTGACTTCTCTCCCTACTTGTCATCTGACACACCAATTCGCAATCGCTTCCTTGTCCTCCACGACTTCCTTCACCAAATCCGCCCCAAATTCCTCAAACGCCGACCCGATCCGATCGACATGGCGGTCACAGGGGGGTGCATGACGAGGAGGAAGGGCGGGGGAGGCGTGCGCTAACGCGGTCGCGTCTGATCTGATGATCTCTGCCGCCTGCCTCGCTGTTTCTTGAATCTTGAGTGGGGCTGCCGATTTGGGGTGGCAAATGGGGGGATGCCTGGCTTGCTGTGGATCCAACGGAGATAAGAAGAAGAAAAAGGGGAAGAAGGTAGAGGTCAAGGGCGGAGGAGGAGAGCCGACCGATTCCAAGAAGGATGCTTCGGATGCAGCAGGGTCCAATCGTGTCCCAAGAGTTGCTTCCGGTGATTTTCGTTTTTCTGAAGTTTTTATTCTTTGTTTTCAATCTATATGCATGTATCTTGTATCTTTATGCTGATACTATCTGTGGTGGTTTTGATTTCGTCTGCGCTTCTTGAATTTTCTCCGGGTATTCCAATATGTCTTCCGTTATAATGTGTCGGGCTTTGTTATTTATTAATGTGCATATTTATATCTGGGCAACTCTGGATCTAAAATTCTCCCTTTCTTTTTTCATGTGTATTGTCGCTGGGTATTGTTGAGGATCATATTTTTATTTTAAAATATTCGTCATACATGATTCTTTACTTAACGTATCGATGAGAAGATGGGACACTTCTTTCATTGTCAATCTGACCGTTGTTCCATATTGTAACTTGATCAAAGGACTCGGCAATCTTGTGCCAAGTTTCTTTTCATGTTTAAAGCATCAGATTTGCGTAATGCTAATGTTTGGTGTTTGCCCTTGGTTTCTGGAGTACGATATGGTAACGTTGGTAACTGTCTGCTTTTTTGGTTGTCTGGTCAAGTCCGTCTTTTTAGTTGTTTGGTTTATATGGTTGGACTTTCTCATCCTTTTTATTATTATTTGGATTGATCGAATTTCTCAAATGCAGATAAACCGAAGTTCAGAACTAATTCAGATATTCCAACGCCAAGAGAGTCAGCCCCACACATTGCTGCGCAAACTTTCAATTTTCGGGAACTTGCTGCTGCTACTAAGAACTTCAGAGAGGAATGTCTTCTGGGGGAGGGGGGATTTGGTCGTGTATACAAAGGCTACTTGGAGAACAATAGACGGGTACATTTGCTACTGTAGCTTGTCATTTTACATATCTTTCAAGTGTTTCACATAAGAAGTGATTTTTATATTTACTGGTATTTATTATTTATTTCAATCATCGTTTTTGCATCTTGTCATATTCTTATATATGGAAAAAGCATAACAACATATACTACTTTTTGAAGGCATAGTTTTTTTTTCGTTAAGTGCATTTCTTTCTATAGGTCGTTGCAGTGAAACAGCTGGATAGGAATGGCCTTCAAGGAAATAGGGAATTTTTGGTAGAAGTACTCATGCTCAGCCTCTTGCATCACGAAAATTTGGTTAATCTGATTGGTTATTGTGCTGATGGAGATCAACGTCTCTTGGTCTATGAGTTCATGCCTCTTGGTTCACTGGAGGATCATTTGCATGGTAAGTTACCATCCCTTTTGAAAAAACTATTCGTTATCCATGCCAAATGAGGTAACTTTTTTCTCTCATTTTTTTTCTTTTGTGTGATGAATGGATTTCTTGATCACACTAATTATGTCAGCACATCATGATAATTTTCTTGAAAATTTCTTAGGTAGGATGTTAAGCACAAAGCCAAATCAAATATTGTTTAGCTGAATTACAAGAGATAAGACAGATCTAATAGGAAAATATATGAAATTTTCAAATAATTAATGAAACTATTGTCACTAAAATGAATTAAGCAATCACTTGGAAAGAAGAAAATCTAAACAACAATAACAACAAATTGAATCATAATCTCACTACGTGGGATTGGTTACGTGAATCCTTTTCTTCCAAATGTTTTTATTTATAGCCAAGTCTTTGATTAAATTACATAAATATAAATCTTTTTTTATAATTCCTAACCAAATAGGCTTAGGCTTACTTCTACTCCTTTTAACTTCTACACTAATCAAATCTTCTCTCCTGGGTAGTGTATTTCTTAATCTCTTAAAGATATGACCAAACCAACTAAGTCAATTTTCTCTCATCTTATCTTCAATAGATGCAACTCCTGCTCTATTGCTATTAGAATCATTTTTAAGTTTATCGCTTATAATATAACTACTTATTTATCTAAACATGTGCATCCTAATAATGCTAACTTTTTTTATATATACATATTTTACAACCCAGCATTTTGAGTCATAAAGTGTAACTAGGTGAATAATAATTTTAGAGAATTTTCTTTTTGATTTGAAGGGCATCGTCCTATTGCATGACACTTTAGAAGTTTCATTTCACTTAATTCATTTTACTTTAATCTTATGATTGCCATTCTTTATAATCTTACTATTTCTACTTGTTATAGATCCTAAGTATTTAAAAGTCCTACTTTTATGAATCTTATGACCATTTAAATATATACCTTCATCGTTATTCCCATTTCATTAAACTTGCATTCCATATATTAGTTCTTGACCTATTTAATCCCTACTACACACTTACACTTGTAACACTTCAATAGGAATACCATCTAGTCCAATAGTTGTTCTACATTTCATTTTGTTAATAACTTCTTCTAACTTCAAACTATTAATTTTTCTAAAATAACTGTAATTTATATCCTTTGTACTACCATTCAAATTTTGCATGTAAGAGTTTCCTATAGTAAACTTAACAAAAATTTACTAAAATACCTACAAAATCTATCTTCTATTTCATTTTTTACTAAAACTCTACCATCTTCATGTTTAATATGTTAGGGTTACTCTGGTGTAGAGACTGTTTAAGTCTTCACGAGTGTGTATCCTTATTGGGCCTAATAGCCTTTGAGGTGATTTGTGCCCTAATGATGCACTATAAATAAGTGCTGTAACCTTGTAACTATGTGTGAGAAAACTAGTGAAACCACCAGAAGATGCCCGTGGAGTAGGCTTCGGCTGAATCATGTAAAACCTTGTGTTGTGCTTGATTCTCCTTCTCTTCTGCCTCCTTCTCTAGTATCGAATCCCGCCTTTCTTTTGATTTAATCCCATCATAATACACTTAAATCTCTAGATTTTCTTTCTTGAGCCTTTAGCCAATTTATATATTTTATTTTCTCCTTTTTATGTTCAAATTATCATATAATTCCTTATAGGCCTCATTTTTAAATTCGCCCACAATTTTCTTAGCATTCCTTTTTGTTAACTTATACTTATTTAAACTTTTCTCATTTACTACATTTATGATATGCTTATAAAATTCTCCATCTTATTTTATTACCTTTTATATGTCTTTGTTTCACTACCAACTTTCTTTACCTAGCAAAATGCCCCACAAGATTCTCCTAAAATTTCCCTAGCGATCTTTTAATGCAAGTAATTATTTTATTCTGAAGTTCATTTACCTATTCGCCTAGTTTCCACATTCTTTCTTTCATAACACTTTTTAAATTCCACCACCTAATTCTTTGATTCTTATGTACTTTTGTCTTTATATTTATAGTTTTGATATTAACATCTAATACTAATAACCCACATTGTGTAGTTAAGTTTTCTCCTAAAATAACCTTGCAATCTTTACTCATTCTTTGATCTATTTTTCAAGTAAGTAAAAGATCTATTTGAATAACATTTAAACCACTTCTAAATGTAATTAAATGCTCTTCTCTTTGTGTAAAATAAGGGCTAGCTACTAAAAGGTTGCATACTATGCTAAAATCTAAAATTGAATTTCCTTCATTTCTATCACCAAAATCAAATCTTCCATGGTTTCTTTTATATTCTACATTTTGTTCTACTATATGATCATTTATATCTCCCATAATAAAGAGCCTTTTTCTAATAAGTCATGAACCAAATTATCTAAATCTTCCCAAAATTACTGTTTATCAACTTCTCCTAAACTTGATTGTGGAGCATATGAACTAATTTATTTCCTATCACAAGTTTAATCATTATAATTCTATCGTCTATTATTACTATCTCAAGAACTTCATCTCTTAAACTTTTCAACTTCATTCTTATGCCTATCTTTTATTGTATTCACTGTCTTGTTATCATTATAAAATACATTATGCATATTACATATTCTACCATGACATTACAATTCTCATTGTGCATTTTATAAGAGAAATACATACACTGTGTCTTGTTCTTCATACTCTAATAATATTCCCTTATACATAGTAATTAACTTTTGACTTTACAGTATTCTTCGTATATTCAACATGTTCAACAATATTATAATTACCTTCATTACGTATATTTTATTGACAACTTCTATGCATCATAACTTGTTTTTCTTATTTACATAAATGTCAGCAACTGCCATCTAATTCTGTAGCATTATACATGCAGTTAACACATTTTACATCATTGACATGGTTTCAATAGATATATGTAACATGCATATATCTATTGTTAGGTGTACGCATGCCTATTAAAAAAATGTTGTTTTTGTGCCAATGGACCCTTGATTGATGCTTTGGTTCCTTGACGCCTTCACAAGTACAAAACCCTTTACATCTAATCAACATACCTTGAAATGGGTAGTGGTAGTAGTACTTGGATGGGAATGGAATTCCAGATGCACTATTCATTAAAACTGATGGGTAAAGAATACTTAATGGAATGTAAACAAATTGTGGAGAAAAAGATGATAGTATTGTGGCAAAGTTCATGTTTGACAATCTTTCCAACTAGTGTTGCCAAGGGCAAGGGACCACATATGAATTATATGGGTGATATGATTGTAGTAGAAGGCAGGTGTGTTGAACTATAAATGCGCCATTATACTTGAAAGGAAGGAAATAAGAATTGGTGGCTTACATCAGTGACCTAAAGAAATGGTGGTTAACATGTAAGGTTACCATAATATACGGATAAATATCATAAAAAAAACAAATAATGAATTTCATGATATACCATGATGTTAGTGTTGGTTTCCTAGATTCTCCTCTCTCTCTTTTTTTTAGATACCATGTGCTGCTCATTTTTTCAATCTCATTCTAAAGAGCTTTGGTAAGATGAAACTGATAGAAAAGATAGTGCAAGAAAAGTAAATTGAAAAACCTATCCAACTTTATGTTGTAGTATAGATATGAGATATTATAAGAGTGACAATCCATAAAGTAAAAAGGTGACCAAAATCATGAACAACCATGGAGGATATTTGGAATGTATGAGCATAGTGAAGCTTTTTCTTTTTGCAGTATAATTACTGCTTTTAGTTAATGTTAACAAGAGAGCTACAGTGGGTTTGTTAAAAGCATTGAATTAATGAGGTGTTGTACACAACACTGTAAATTACAATGTTTTATTATTTGAATCTATGGTTCCATTATAATCATGGCTTAAGGGCATACCGATTTACTAGCATCACTAAAGATTTTTATAAGTAAGATGGAGTCTGATGTTAAAGATTAGTGGAATAGTGCACTTGCAAATAAGTGGACTAGCTTGGTGAATAACCAGGATGCCTTGCATATATTGTGAAAAAAAGTTGGAGAATAAGCTTAGGTGGGCCAAGTTGTTACCAGGTGGTTTTATTGAACTTGTACCCAATCGACAATGGGGAAACCCTCTTCATGTTGCCATATAGAGTTAGAAACTCTCATTCACCTGGAAGTGAATGTTTCTCAGCATAAATGATGATTGATGACCAATGCATAGCACAAAATACGTCATATTCATATCTTATTTGTATATTAATTCCCTTGTTCCTAAAATGATTCCAATGTATAGTGCAAAATATTGTTGCTGTATAATTACTCTATATCAACAACAATTAATGTGCTGCTATATGAATCTATTATCTTTTTTTATTCTTATCATTGTACTATTCATTAGAATATGTAATTTTAAATATTTATTCACCATTGTTGACGCTGTTATTTTCAATTTCCCTTGACACTTTTGAATTTGATATAAATTTGCTAATTCTCCCTCTCTTATAGATTTTCTTTGAACGTATTCAAACAATCTAAAATGGTTTTCTCTCATTTCATCTTCAATTGATGATTTAAAATAATCGGTGCATAAATTTCAGTTGATTTTCTGTTTTATTGTTTTTTGATGTCTTTTGCACAACCTCTTTATTTGTGGATGTATGATTGCATACAATTGAATTCGCAGAAACCCCCTCCCCTATGGGTGTTCCATGCACCAGAGTTGTACTTTTGTGGTTAATGTCATCATGTAATTGTTTCTTCCTATTGCTTGGCTCACTATTTTAATATCTCAATAATTATTATAATTTTAATTGTCACCCTTTTCTCAAACATCTGTACTAAAGTACTCTTTCTTTAGTCATTTTATGTATCATTGCATCTCTAGAAAAGTACATTTCTTTAGTTATCTTCATTCCTTTTGGTACTCAATGCCTGTCCATACATTAGCCAAGTGAGATTATTAATATAGAAGAACAGTAATATATTAACAGAGAAATTAAGAAATAGATTAATCTGAAATGGAATGTGTTGCACTAGTTCAAGATAAAATAAGGGAAATTTATTGATTATGTCTGAAGAGAGTTAATAAATTTAAATAAAACTAAAAGGCTGGGAAAAGCAAAAAACACACATGGTTAGAAACAGTAAAATTGATTTAAAATCATATAATGTCGGGAGTATATGATGATGGATAGCAAAAATTGGAGAGAAAAGATTCATGTTGTCAATTGACTTCAAATAGTGAGACCAAGAAAGTGACTGTAGCTATTTTGAAAAAAAGATATAGCTTACAGTTTGTATATTGATGGAGCAAATTAAACATCAAGAGAAAAACAACATAATCCACCTCTGACATCAGGCTTCATGTGTTGGATTTAATACCACTAACTAGTAGGATATGTGGTTGTAAGCATCTATCCTAGGGGAAGCAAAAATAAGCACATTTGAATAGAACTGTCCTTGAAATTTCTAGCCTGAAATAGCACAAATATTTCATCCATATAGTTTCTTTTACTGGTAAAACAACTTCTATGGTATCAAATTCAATTTACATGGCTTGATAAACTTGAATGCTTCAGTGGTATCCATTTTTTGTTAGGTCTCTTTTACAATATATTATGAAGCAAGAAAAGGAAGGCCACCTTTCATGAATATATCTTCTTCTTTTTCTTGTGTACATTGTGCATTATAGCTTTAGCATTGCTGGTCTTTTCGAAGGAGTGTTTTCATTGTTTTCTTTCTTCTCACAGATATTTCACCTGATAAGGAGGCCCTTGACTGGAATACCAGAATGAAGATTGCTGCTGGTGCTGCGAAAGGCTTGGAGTATTTACATGACAAGGCAAACCCTCCTGTTATATACAGAGATTTTAAATCATCAAATATTTTACTTGATGAAAATTTTCATCCCAAACTTTCCGATTTTGGGCTTGCAAAACTTGGTCCAGTTGGTGACAAAACTCATGTCTCAACAAGAGTAATGGGAACATATGGCTACTGTGCACCTGAATATGCTATGACAGGGCAGTTGACGCCAAAATCTGATGTGTACAGCTTTGGTGTTGTCTTCCTTGAACTAATCACTGGACGGAAAGCAATTGATAATACTCGAGCGGCTGGCGAACACAACTTGGTGGCCTGGGTAGGGTCTCAACTTCATAGGTTTTCCTTCTTCTTTTGTTTTTTCAATTACTTTCTCATTTGTAGGATTTGCAACTCATTTGCTGCTTAATGATAATCCAATGCATCTGTTTGCTTATCTGATTTGTCCATGTCCAATAGGATTTTATGGTGCTGGATCATCATGTAGAGGGTTTTACGTTGCAAATATCCAATTCAATAAGTGCAAGGAGCTTCTGACCCATTCCCAATTAATTCAAATGTTTTGTAGGCTCGGCCACTATTCAGGGACCGAAGGAAGTTCCCAAGGATGGCTGATCCTTTATTGCAAGGTCGATATCCAATGAGAGGTTTATACCAGGCACTGGCTGTTGCTGCAATGTGTTTACAGGAGCAAGCAGCAACTCGCCCTCTCATAGGAGATGTTGTTACTGCTCTTTCATATTTAGCATCACAGACGTATGACGCAAATGTAGGACATAGCAGCAGGATTGGTCCATCAACCCCCAGATCCAGAGAAGACCGGAGCTATAATGTGCAATCACCTCTCCGGAATTCTCCAGACTCAAGGCCAAAAGAACCTGCACGTGTTGTGAGCTTCGGTGCAGAAGCGGGCAGAGGTGAACCGATTGGTTCTGAAAGAAAATGGGGATTGGATGAAATGAATACTCCAGGATCTCATAGGGACAGCCCTGTCCATTTTGGAAAAGCCAGAGATTCCCCAAAAAATTTTAAGAGAGATCTCGACAGAGAACGAGCAATTGCAGAGGCCAAAATCTGGGGTGAGAACTGGAGAGAGAGAAAATGAGCAAATCCATCAATCTGGTCTAATTTAGTTGAGATTTTCTTTGGCAAAAAGCGAGATGCGGGCTCCTTATAGGAAAGGCTATCACCGACATTTTTGGAAAGTTATTCGTCTCCCACCATTTTGTTCTCAAGAAGGTTACATAATCACAAAAACAAATTGCCATCTGCAGGCGTACTTTGCCTGTGCTCCAGATGGAATTGCTTCCTAGGGATTAGATTGCACTAGTTGATTGAGTGACACAACAAATAAAGAGACGGACGTGGAAATTTAGAGCAGATGGTTCATGTACAACGCACGACACCAGCATGAGATTCCAGGATTTGGAAACCAGTTAGCTACAGGAAGAGGAAGCCACAAACATTACAGGCATAAAGAACCGTGTGGCAGTTTGTATTTGAAGATTTTACTTTTTATGATACATGTCCATTTGTATGTCTTTGAATTTTTACATGGATTCAGGCTTCCGGTTCACTACCATGTCTAAAAAGCTATAATGCACTTGAGAAGTCGCAGCTGGTTTGTGATTGATAATGTGAAGTACTCGACCTTGTGGGGGGGGGGATTCACAAGGTACCTGCTTCTGTGGTGAAGTGCGTTCCATCCCAGCGCTGGGATTCCTAAAACTCAATTCAATGCCCCTTCTAAGCCTTCTTTTTTTGAAAGCCCATGCTTTCCCTCCTCACGTTGAACCATATAGATTTCTTTTGACCCGAGCATTGAATGAATTGTTGCTTGTACGGACGGGCCATGTACGTGTATGTTCCTTCCATATGTGGATTCCATCTGCACGTCCTTCTTTCATTGTTAGCTGGTATTACAGAGCGACCGCAGATTAATGATCGCCGGACTCTGGAAGATTACAATTGTCTTGATTTATAATATTAGAATATGGGTGTTATTAATTACATAGTTAACAGGGGCCATACAGTGTTTACAAGATATCACTTCCACAGGAATTACGTGGTATGCCGTGCTAAAGAGGTCAAGCTTGCATTAGGTTCTGTATTCAATGCTATAACTGATGTTGGAACATCCTTTGCGATCAGAAAGTTGCCTTGAGCATCGCTTTGCAAGTTTGGCATGCGTTTGTTCAACACAATATTGCAGGATCCCCATGTTTCGGCTTCCAGCTCAACCCCAAAGTAAAACAGATGGTCTTCGATGCTGTTTCCACTTACAGACCTGTAAACAAGATAAGAGAGTATCCAGGTGTAATAGACATTGTTGAGAAGAGTGTTGAAAAGACGACGCTCATGGCTTACCTACTGCAAGTTGGATCTTCGCCAGACCGGTCACAAATTTTCTCAGCTTCGTATACCAGGCTTCCTAATACAATGTCGTAAATCCACACCTGAATGTTCCCAGATGATCGGTGTGTACAATGCCAAAAATATTGGTGGCAATATGGAATATCGAGCACAGGGGTGACGGGCAACATATCATGTACCGTTAATACAAACAGACAATAATCATGTGGATCACAATTTAATTGGGGAAAAACCATAAAACTTTCTAATAGTGACAAGTGCAACATAATTAAGCTTAGGTAATCAAGTTTGATTTCTTTATCAAATAGGAAGCTCAACATTGTTTCTTGCAACCAGACAAAATTCACTGGAAGAACAGTAACAATTTCATAATCTCACCATATACGATTGGAAACATTGATCCTTTTTCCGCTAATTTCTATCTAGTATTGCATCCTCCGCAACATTACCCACCCGTTGATCTTTTTTCAATAATTAGTCTAATAACTTTTGCTCCCCTTTACTATTGCATCTACTGCAACATTATGAATCACAGTTCTTTTTTCATTTATGTTATGTAACCTTTGTTCTTCTAATTTTTTTAACAAAAACTAATGGAATCTCTCCTTCTTACATGAGCACTTGAAAGACCTTTTGATAATCACCAATTCAATTCTCTCTCATTTTATTCACAATTGATGCTGTTAACACTGTTATTGCAGATAAATTTATTAACTTTATATTTGTGGAGAGTGAAGAACATATGATTTATGTCATTAGATTAACTCTAATAAGGGATTACAAGAGACACATATAGTGTTGGACATAAATGGATATCCAATGATCTGATTATACAACCCAACAATGCATAAAACATAAAACCACCTGAATTCAACTCATTTTGACATTGTAGCAACTTATATATGTCAGTAGTTAAGGGTTGCTGGACCTAAGTTCATCAGTTAAAGCATGGTAAGCGATAAAATCTCCCAGATTGACTGGTTCCCCAAATGATCTATAAAAAGTTGCTCATATACTTCAAACACTAAAGTGATGTTCTTCTCATGGTTATCAGTAGTCCTCAACATGTACCAAATATTCTTGACGAGCTCTAAGAACATGACACTTTTTGCTATGACTAAATCAATAGTATTAGTCATCCAAAGGATGACAGAAGCATCAACGAAACATCAATCCTCATACGTCACATCCTTCATGTCATGTGAAGGATGAGTCACATGCTTCAACTTCCAATGTGCAAACAGAAATTTCTTGAAACTATCATGGGCCCAGAGCAGGTAATTTTTGTAATTCAGCTTTTTGAGGTCCCATTGAGATTTTTCAACAATGGATCATTGTTATCCAATTGATCAGAGGCAAAAAGAGCCTTCCTGACTTCAAGAGAAATACACAACGACAATCTGGAGGCAGCACACCAAGTAGGTAAACAAAAATCATTCTCAAAGTGGCTCAATTGGAGAGACAGTCCCTTTCATGGGCCGTACGGCATCAAAAAGTCACCAGTTAGGCTGATCAATGGTAGTAGAATAGGAGAACAACCTCACAAGAGCTGCAGGAGGGGCCAGGAGACAGCCAACATTGAAGGTTGACCTTCTTCCAGAGTATGATGCATGGGGAGGCCCTAAAGGACTGTACTGATGGCTGCAGAGGACCCAGAAGCCCTGGACAATGTTGGCTTGAGGTTTGGAAGCCTTGGATGGCAGTGGTTAAAGGCTTGGGGGTGGTCAGAAACAACCGGAAGGGCGATGGTGGGTGATGGGTAGCCATAGGTCAAAATCCTAATCTTTGATACCATGTGAAAAGAGAAGGAGATATGATTTCTATCATTAAATTAAAACTAACAAGGGATTACAAGAGACATATATAGGGTTGGATATAAATGGATATCCAATAACCCAATTATACCACCCAACAATACATAAAGCATAAAGATCACATGATAATGCTTTAACAATGTTGTCAATGTCTTAGCCACGCAAACTTTTTAATGTTGATTCTTTTTAAATGCTCAACTTTTTTGAGACAGAGCATTGTCGATGTATAGACATCTTGCAATTTTTAAAATTTCACATGTACTCTTTTAGCAAATAAAGCATCACATTAATTTCTTCATTTCATAAACCTTGTTTTAATTCATTAAACATTATACCTTTTAGATTGAGGGTTATTAACATACCTCAAACTTAAGGTATAATTCTAAAGAACATGCAAAATACAGATGAGTGGAATACTGACGTATTAGCTTACCTCTCTAGGAAAGTGATGATAGGTCTTTTTTGGAAAGAGAGAATAATACGGAGGTAAATGTGGGATCATGTCATGTCTATTTGTCACCCGAACTGTATGTGGCACATGTTTGAAGAAAGTTGACGAAAATGCCTCATTTCCAACACGAGGTTGACCAAATGTCATCAGTTGGACATCATTCATTTTGCAGTTAATCTGAACAGAAAATTTAAAAGATAAATATGCTTATATCATATCCAGAAAAATATAATGGAAATATATCACACCATTTTAAGATCAGAATAAACAAAGTTGCAGAATTGAGGAAAAAGACAAGCACACTAAGGCCATGTCTATAGGAAAAAATCATCATAATCCTAAAAGAATATGAATGCAGGTTTTGTTGCAGATGTATATCACTAAATGCAGAATAATGAATGTTAAGTTCATTTTTACTACCAATTTTTGTTCAAAACATACGAGATTTGCCACTGATTCATGGTATGATTAACACAATGATTGTTGTTACATCTGCACTAGTACGATGGGAAACTACATATATTGCAAATTGCATTAATGATGGATGGATGCAGGAACTCAAGTTTGTTTTGTCAACATTGAAAGGCAGATATGGTAAACATATAGATGCAAAGTAGAACCATAAGAATTTACAATTAGATCGAGTGCACAGAAAGAAGCCAAGGCCCCTCCCATTGAATGTCCAGTCACCATTATGCCAATATCACCATACAAGTTCTTAGCCTGTTGAACAGCATCAAGGACCCCAGGACGTACTGTTGTATTATGGTAAGCATAATAAAATCCATGATGAACCTGAAAAAAGATGCACCATTGATTTAAAAAATATTCATAGACTTCTTTACTCTAACACAATATTATTACACAAGTTACAGAACAGACCATTGCATCAGGCATGCCTGGATAGTTTAAGTCAAGTTGCTTCCAGAACAAGTCTTCTACCCAATTTTGTAAGCTGCACAACAACATATGCCATAGATATAGACTTTGAAGAAGGTAAAATCGTAAGCAATGCAGTAAGACATTTTTCCAACTTAATACATTTCTCAGAGCATTAGAAATGTAAGCATGCATGTTCTTTCACATATTCATGTTTTTTGGCTCTTCTAGATTAATGCCTGTGTAGGATGAAAAGGAGAAAAAACTAAGAACACCTGCAATATTTTTTGCAAACAAGAAGAAGTTACATTTGTAAGAAGTCACAGGCAACAAGAAGTTTTTCCAAAAAACAATAAGTTACATTTGTACAAGTTAAGGGGTTAAGACAATCATTTCATGCATGGAAGAATAAAAAGACACATACAAGTTAAGTGATGCATACAATCCTACAAATCATTTCATGCATGCAAGCATAAGAAGAAACGCTAAGGATGTTTTACCCATGGTGTTCAGTATTTCTCTGACACATGTTAGAAATAAAACCACTCAAAAACCTGATACAATAATTACACATAAATCATTGAGCGCACTGGAGTTGATGATCCATTGACCCATAACAGACCAACTTTGCCAGTTGATTTGGTCATTGTTGCCAAACAAAAAAAAATTATCATGTGATATGCTTGAAATATGGTCTGTTACTATTACTTTTCCACCATATTACTGTTTTTCCTCTTTCCTGCTGATGTTGCTGCTTCCCTCTCTTCTCCCATTTGCTGGTGTATGGGGGATTCCTTGTTGTCTCAGACAACCAGTCCTCACTGGGTTAACCTCTTCAGTGGAAGTTTCACCGATAATGTTTGTGAATATTAATATGGATTATATAAAGCAATTTATTTATAATAAATTCCTAGAAATTAGGTTAAGTGCTTTATATGTTTATTATGTCTTTACTTTATCTTATCTTGAAGTTTTAAATTAAAATTTGGAGACCGCACATTTGTGTGTTTTCATACTCAATACATTGTCTTTATTGTAGGAGTGGGACTGAGATACCATATCATCATACTACCAATAAAAGATACGTTGATTCTACCTATAGTACTTTCCAGTATGAATCTTGTGGAAAAAACAAACTGAATATGGTCTATGGTACTTGCGTCACAAGCTGCTGAAGAACATAAAGTAGCAATATCTAAACAAAAAAGATAATTAGTATGGACAGCTAACTGAAAATGTCAGATGAACTCAACCTCTTCAAGAAAAATCCACCATAGATCTAAATTTCCCAATACAAACAAAAAACACATACTATAACATACAAAGCAGCAGTTAAAACATGTACCTGTGTTCCTGAGTACCTCTAAATGCAATAATAATGGAATTGAGATTTTCATCAACTCCAATAAATGCCTGCAAGGTCATTTAAGATAATTTTGGAAGCATTATTGACAAAAATGATGAACATCATATAAAATTTTCTAAATAAACAACATGTAAAATAAACCTGTAAGCAGTTCTGTACATCAACTATAAGCCCAATCATCTCAAATCCCTAAATTTACCAGTTTATGGAGCAATTAATCCAATAATTAGCAAAAAGACAAAACTCCAGCACCTATTATTGAACAGAGAAAGAATTAACATGCTGATGCAAAAAGAAAAAGGGAAAATACCTTGGTTTTATCATTACACCTTGAACATGTCCAAGTAAAGAGTTCAGTTATATCAGAAATATAGACCTGAAAAGGCAGAAAAAGGTAACTCGACTAAAAAAGTAAATAGGCTGGTTACATTGTATTGTAAAGCCAAACATTTATCAACTACAATCTGATTTAAGTGAACAACTAGATTCTAATGGTAAGGATTCACAGGCAACATATTAAGTCATTAGACATACCTTTCTGAAAATTCTCGCACCTTATATAAATGACAAATTTTCAACAATATACATCAATGTTAAGAGAAAATGCTAATGTCTAAAACTTCAGCTAATCATGTTCATGGTTTGTCAAATAAACGACTTGAATGAAATGGATCTATACAAGATAATCTGGAAAATTTTCTATGTAGGCATAATCATCAAGATCAAACATGAATGTTGGGATAATAGTCAACAACTTACAGCAGAGGCATACTCCACCAGAATTGTGGCAAGAGTGTGATTGTAAACTTGGCTATAGTCCACATGTTTCAGCTTTATCTCTGTACTGATTATCAAAAGTTTCAGTAAAAAAATAAAAAATAAGTTAGTGCCAAAGAAAATTGTTTTTTATGTATCTTTGAGAATTTCTATCAATTTTTGTCAAAATAAAGGATATTAAGGCTATTTTCAATGTTAAGTCTCTCCTTCACCTCTGATAGGAACAATCGTATGTCTATGTATGCAAGCAAAAAATGGGAATAGTATCAGTCACAATGTACTAAAGAATCATATGAAAATAATGCAAGGACTAGGAATTGAGCCTAGTGTGAAACTACTAAGTTTAAGAAAACAATGTGAAATTTTTCGAACCCAAACTATTGTGTATACTGTGACTATTCAAGCTACTTTCAAACACAGCAAGGTTTTGAGCTTCTGATACGGAAATCTAAGGATGTAAGTATTATGTATAAATATTTCATCCAATAAACAAGAAAAAATATCAGCTTGTAGATTTCAGACATAGGAAATTTCCATGTCAAGGAAAGGCATCTGGTGGTAAAGACAGAAATCATTGAAAGTTATTGCTCTTGACAGTGACGTAATATACACAAAATCCTTGACAGTTCTTTCTGATCCACAAAATAATATACACAGGAGAATGTAGAGTTCACAAGGTCCTTCTAACAAATAATTCTTCATCCCTTGCTACTAATGCAAGGTCATTTCCAGAAGCCTTTAGTTTATCCCATTTCCAGAAGCCTAGAGTTATGTTAAATAAAAATTAATATCGAATTTCACATACTTTTCTTTCTTGTATGGTGATTCTAGGCCTTCTATTTGTCCAGCATAATGGAACCACAGCCTTAGTGCCTTACTTTGGGCTTTGCCTGCCCTTTTTGATGATAAAGAATCCCAGCTTGGCCTGGGAAGAGTTGGCAACAATAGAAAGGAAGGGATCAATGTAGTACAAGAGAGAGAGCCCACTAGGCGGTAGGTTTGATGTCCAGTACAGGGGAGAGAGCCCACTGAAGATAACCACACCACTTTCTAGCAATGTGCGGAATGGCCGAAAGCAGAACCTTTTGGATATATAATCCAAGTCACAATTGGAGTTACCCAGCAGTGAATTAGCAACTTGTGCAGCCCAGTATATTCCATCTCTTGAGCCTCAAGCCCTAATATTTTGACTCATTACATGAAGGCACTTGACATATAAAGACAATTCACCCATTATTCAAATATTGTTTTAGGTTGTTGTTGATCTATTCTTCCAGATTTTCCTACCCAATGGCTAGCATGAAACTGCTTCTTTAGGCATTCTTTTAATTGGGCAAGGAACTTTTCCTTTTATTCAGTTTCCTTGGTTGCTGTTATTTCTTAACCCTTGTGGGATTTTCTTACTCTGTGAGATATATTACCTATATGTCAGCTATTGCAAATGACTTCTAAGGTAAAGAATTTATGGTATCCATTACGCAAATTGCTACTAACAGTACTTTCGTTATAAATAAGAATGTTAATAGTTAGGCAAGTGTATTCAAAAGATGTGGGAGCCTCCAAATAGAAGAAATTAAAATAATTGACGCTGATATTAGTTTAAAACTAAATGATAGGTGGTAACAAAGAATGGAGATTTTACTTTCTTTCAAGGAATTTACTGCAAACTTTTTTCGGTGAAGAAACAAAGACTATTATTTTAGGTTTTGGATTAATTACGCAAGATTTATATTTACAAAATTATCCCAATTTTTGTTTAAAATATACAACTTGGGAAAAAATAACTTGACTTGACTTATGGTGCAAGAGATCATTGAAGGAGACTTTCGAATGATTTTGATACTTTGGAAATTTCCCTTGATATAATTTCTAGCTTTTACGCTATTTTGCAGGGCGCACTGCCAAAAAGGCACGCGCGCACGACACACAATGGCAAAGTAAAACCAACCATCCAGAAAATCTTCCATGATGAAACCATCTGGTCCTAATGTGGAAGTAAATCTCGCGAGCATCAGTAGAGAATGCATTGCGGAAACATAAAAGAGATATCGATCGCGAAATTGAATTACCTCTAGCCGTCGACACCGAGCACGACCATATCAAAATCAAAATCACCATCGCCGACACCGCAAACCACTGATAGCACTTCGTATCTCCCTAAATTTCCAAAAAAACAAAACAAAAGACTCATCGACGGTAGAAAATCCTAAAGAAAACAAGGACACTCAATACTCGAAGATTCTCTTACACGACGTGGTATCCTCCCCATTCAGCCAGCCACCAAAAGAGAGAAAGGCAGCCAGAGGATCCGCTCTGAGTATTGCGAATTCGCTCTTCGGGAAAGAAGGCGGTGTTGATTGCAGAAATTGAAGAAAACAAGAAGGTTGAACGAACTCGACCACCGCGAGCGGAGTCAGCAGAGAATCGTCCCGTTCCGCTGCACTCGACCGCCGAGCGATGACGTGCATTTCGGAAGCGGGAGCTGAACTCCCGACGCTTATAACATTATTTAACGCATACGATTTTGCGGTAAAGCCCCTCTAGATCTCCATATTTGGGAATCGAGTTTGTACAGGGAGGATGGGATCGTGCCCATCGGAACACGCCATGAGATGGAAGAGAATATGGCAAAGGACAAGGGGAGGAGTGCAAGATTGTTTTGCCGGTGGAGGCCGGTTAGGTGGGAATGTCACGTGATGAGGCTGGTCGTCGCACGTGCTTCCAGCTTTACTCTGTTCATTTCCTAAACGTTCGATCTCCATCGTGCGGGTGGTGTGGCGGGGAGATTTAGCGGCGAGACGGAACCGATGGCGTGGGTGATTTACGCGAGATAACGTTTACGCCAACGTGTTTTACATTTTACATTTTCTTCGTAAAAAATTGATAATGACTTTAGTCTTTGGATGATGTTTTGTTTAGATTATAAATAATTTAATCATGATGACATTAAGTAAATAGTTTTAAGATGAGAAATTATGGTTATGAACTCTAAGCTCACGTTTTGTACCTTTCAAAGATTTCAGATCTTATAAGGTAAAATAAAAATTTGTTTATAGGTTTCACATATACAGAATATTGTGAATATCGATACGTGCGTATCGAATGTTTCACTTTTTTCGTAAAAATAAAATTAATGATGTAATTTTGAGTGACATTGTCATCTTCGTGTATATGTACATGCAAGTTATTTACCTTTGTACGGCTGTCTTTTAAATGAAAGTCTTTCTTTTTAAATTACACTTTAGACATGTTTGTACATGTAAAATTGACTATAAATGAATCGACAAGAATTTACTTTTTGAGTGAAATTAAATTAAACGAAAATGAATTTAGTACAAAAATATTTATATACTTCTCAAAATTAAATAAAATTAAAAATTCTTACGGTTAGAAGTTTAAACTGAGTGAATTTTAAACGATTCATATATTATAAGTTTAGATTTTATTTCTGTGTTAAACTAAAGAGTTAATAATACTGACAAAATTGAATTTAGTTCATTTCAATTCATATAAATTCCATTGACACAAATTGAGCCTTTAGGTCTTTAGCACAACTCCCCTTATTTTATGAATTACCGATGTAAATGCTTTAGATATGACTTTCTTTCCTTTTGTGCTTGTGCAACATACTTAGACATCATCTAGAGTTAATTCTCACTAACTTTAATGTATAAACTTGTGCCCCTATGTACTTATAAAATTTACGAGAATTGAATTCAATTTTTATATATCACTTATTTGTGTTGATAGAATTAACTTCAGTTTATTTTTGCTGATACTATTTATTTTTTAGTTTAAGGCAGAAATAAAGTTCAAACTTATAAAGTTTGAATCATTTAAAATTCAACTAACTCGAGCTTTCTCACTTACTTCTATCTGAAGATGAGAATTTCTAATTTTATTCAATTCTAATAGTTGTATAAACATCTTTCACTGAATTCATTTTCTTTCAATTCAATTTCGTTTAATAAAGAAATTTTTGTCAATTTATTTTTGATCAATCTCATATACACAAATATGTCATTTATCAATTTAATTATTATACAATTTCAACTTAATTTATGAAATTAGTTTTAATTTCAACTTTATCAAGTTTCAAAGCTAATTGAAACTCTCATTAAACACACCTTCGATCTTAGGGCTATCATATATCATTTGATTTGTTTGGTTTCAAGCATTTGATATTTTATAATGCCTTGTACATAGTATAATCTTCTTAAGAAGATTTGTGTCTAATAAAGTGTTCGTGCAATTTGTAAATTAATGAAAAGAAAATTTTTAATTTTTTTTATCGTTGAAATGTTAAAAATTTTAAAATAAAAAATTTTATGTGACAATTTATTATGCATGTTACAAAAATTTATATTTACTTTTTAAAAAATTAAAAATATTTTAAATTTTTAATATTTTAACAAATTCCAAAGTTGTCTTTTCATTTATTTCTAGGGCAAAAACTCCCCTTAAATGGTAATTTAAAAATAAAATTTTTGAATTTTTTTAAATAAAAATCATTTAATCAAATTTTAAAATCAAAAATAGGAGAAATAATATATTTAGACTACGAGGGTGTTTGTGCAAGATGAATTAAGTGAAATTACATTGACGAAAATTCATTTAATTGAATCAAAAAGAAATGAATTCATTGTTAAGATATTTGTAGAGAATTTATCTAAATTAAAAATTAGATATTTGTATATAGTAAAAATCGAAAAGAATTGAATTTAAAAAATATTAAATATTTTTATTTTATTTTTAATTTAAATTTTTTTATACCGTTATACACTTGTCATGAAAGATAAAAATATTACATTCAACTATCAAGTGAGCACATAAATATCATATTAATAAAATCAAATACATTATATAATATTACAAATATAACAAATACGATAAAAATTAAAATATAAAACAATAACAATCATATCATTCTATTATTCCATATTTCTTTCGTAATTCTGTCACGTAATCTTTCGTAATTCTTGCTACCAAGGCATTGAATCCGGGAGAAAAAGAAAAAGACAATCATCATTCGTTATTGAACAAAAACCAAGATTCAAGCTTAACCTCTAATTCCCTTCGTAGCTTTCCTTGATGGGAGAAGCTAGCGTGCTGACATACCCCATCTTGTTCTTGCTCTCGATCTCAACTTCTTTGTCATCATATTCGTACCCACAAATCTAATATCGGTTTGTGAGTAGCGACCAGGTAAGATACATGTAGTAATCGTCAATGTGCTACACCCAACTTAGAAGAGTAGCCCCATGACGACAACAAGGATGTCCTTGGTCTTATCATAGAATGAGTTGCTGATGCTGAAGTAAGGGAGGAGTTTGGAAGAGGCCAAAAAGTCTTGTTGGACGCGGATCTAGTAAGAGAGTGATAAGGGAAAGAAAGCGGAGTAGGTGTCAATGTAGAAACAGATAGGGCGAATGATACGAAAGGTGACCAAGTATCGAGAGGTGCCGATGCTAGGGTTTCGATCAGAGGGAAATTGGGGGAGATCGGTGGAAGTGAGAGTGCAGGAGATGTATAGAGTCTTACAAAGATGGAAGTGCACGTCGAGGCAAGCAGAGGCGTCGACGAAGAGGACCAAGAGGAAGATGAAAATGATCGGAATTGCGGAGGACGACGCCTGTTGGAGGGTGAAAGGAGAGGATTAGGAGAAGGTCGAGAAGAACTCGAGATTCAGTCAAATTCGAAAGGGAGAGTTTGAGAATTGATTTCTCAATTTCTAATTTCTTATTTATATGTCTTAAAATCAAGAATTTAATTTTTAATCTTAAAAATTACATAAACATTAAAATTAAGTAGAATTAAATTCTACTTAATTTAATTTCACCTAATTCATCTTGTACAAATACTTACTATGTTTATTATTAAAGTAAGATAAGATAGGGCAAGATGCTATTTTTCTTCAACTATAGTACGATTTATAAGGTAACACAATTACTATTCTTATTTTTCTTTTTTTTTAATTATATTTTATTATAATTATGATACATAATCAATAATGTACAGTAAAAATTTTACATTATCAATAAACACAATCTTAATTGAACCTTTAATTTGTTTGAAATCCTTGGTTTTAATTAATTAGTCCCATATTTGCCAGTTTAAACTCTCTCGATCCCTTGTAAGATCGACTCATACCTTTTGATATACTATTGTAAATAATTAAAGTATTTATATTAACATACTTTGTATTTTTATCATTAAAATAATATCTTAATAATTGAAAGGTTTTTTATTGATCTGACGACATTGAATTCAAAACTTTGTAAATACAATAAAATTATTTTGAAATAATAATTTTTTTTAAAATACTTTATATTTTTTACCTTCCATTCATTAAAAAATACCACTTCGAAGTAAAGGTTAAGGCGGGAAAGTGAAAATCCGACCAGAATGATTGGTGGGAAACTCAGAATACATGCACGTGTCCAATATGTGCAAACGAACTTTTTTTTCACAAATTCCCCTACCTATATATATTCGACGATTCGCCCTCCATCACGCGGTTTCCCCGTTTGACGAAAATCTTTTTTCCCTTCTCGACACTCGTTTCCATCACTCTCCGCCGAAACGAAACCCTACTCGTTCCCATCCCGTTAGAACGAAAAATGGCGAAACCCTGGAATTCGGAGGATTACACCGACGATGCGCGCTCGATCTCCGACGATGGAGACCAGAATAATGTCGCCAATGCGGAAGGCGTGGAGGAAGAAGACGAGGAGGAGATAGAGGCCGTCGCGAGGATAGCAGATCCAGAGGAGGAGGGTGATGGGGAGGGAAATTCGGAGTCGACTGAGTATGACGAGGGTGCTGGTGACGGTGAGGAGGACGAGGTGTGTTTGTAGGGATAAATGCTCCTTTCTTTGTCGTACCAGTTCGGGCGATGATTTTTTCCTCTCCATGGCTTACGGATTTGTATTTTCACACGGTATAATGTTTGCATTTCAAACGGTTTTAATATGATTATGCTCTTTCTAGCGTATTTGTTCTTGACCGCAACAATACTGCTGCATTTAGTCATTTTGTTAATTTTTGTTTCTTAGAATGCCGACGAATCAGGTTTTTAAGATCTATGCTTCTGTAGCTATTATGACGTTTCGTGAGTAGAAGCACACGCTGATTTATCACTATCCGTTTCATTACCTTTGCTCTCCTTTTCTGCCACAACACAAAAATGCACGTTCAATATTATCCTCGCAATCCTTGATAAACAAATAATGGTGAGCCTTTGCGAGTTTCAATGAAAGTTGTGTTTATGTTTCACTGAATGCATATTGTCTTGGTAAAATCTCTTGAGCAAAAATTCAAGCTCACAGATGCAATGTAATGATATTACATGTATTCTGATGCAGGATATTAACCTTGCAGTAAATAAAGAAGCTTCCAAACGAGAAAGGGATAGGCTGAAAGAGATGCAGAGGCTGAAGAAAATTAAAATTCAGGATATTTTAAATGCACAGAATGCTGCCATTGATGCTGACATGGTATGTGAAGTTGCCGATACAAGTTAAATTTATCTTATGATATATACAACACAACTCAGAACCTTATTATAAAGTGATTGTTGTGTCTAAGAAAATTATAAAATGACATTCTGGTATTACGAAATGTATGGCCACCAGAACAAACAAGGGAAGGGTCGTTTGAAATATCTTCTGCAGCAGACTGAGATATTTGCCCATTTTGCAAAAGGAGCACAATCAGAATTAGATAAAAAGCCTAGGGGAAGGTAACCATTCTAGTTCTCGTTCAATTAATATTTCATTTCTGAATAATTATTCTTTCACCAAATGAATTATTTGAACTTCTTTTTATGGAAGAAGATGAAATCTGGATTTTCATATTATGGGGGCTACATATAAATGCATATCTTGAAAATACTCTTTCTCAATGCATGTTACTAATTTATCATTCATTTGAGCTTCCATCTAATTTTGTGATCCATCACTCACAATATCTGTCACAGAGGAAAACCTTTCAATTGATGTAGTTGCAATAGGTAATTATAATGTCAATTTGTGTGGCAACAAGAGAGAGCAAACCTAGTACATCAGGTTCTTGCCAATATGGGGTTTGGTGAGGGTTCCATTTTATGTAGCTCTACCTTCATAAATGTAGAAGTTGTTTCCTAATATTTGAACTTGTGGTCTCCAAGTCACAATGGAGCAACCATAACTTTATGTTAAGGCTTGCCCTTAATTCCTTAGAAAAAAAGATATTTTTTCTTCTCTATGTTATTCCCTACTATACATGTTCTAGAAGTCATTGATAAGATTGGGCTATGTGCACCGAATTTCATTGAGTGTAAGAAGAGAATAAATCACATGTCTATACGCACTATACAGAGAAGTCATTCAATATTTGTTTCACTGAAATCATTATTCAACTTGTAGTTGTCGACACTAGTTGTCTTATTGTCTTGAGTTATGGGCTAGGCCAGACAAGGGGATTGTCTTGATGGGTCCTTACGTAGTTAGATTCAATAAAGCAATTGACTTAGGTCAATTTCTAATACTTTCTTTGTCTCATCACCTTATTCAACTTGGTCATCTTACTGAAATTTGATACTTTTAATGATATTTTTGTTTATCATTTAGTGTTTTCTTTCCCTCCTTTATGATATACTTTTGTTTTTTATTTTGGTCTCTTAATGCAATTTCTTCGTTCTTTTGTTATTTTGTTTTATTTCATTGTCCCCTTCTTCATCTATTATTGGTATTTAATTCTAGACTCTCTTCTCTTCTCATTTATCTTCATTTTCTTTGTTTTCAATTTTCACACAAACGATGAGTTCATGTTTTCTTATTTCTATATACATAGAAATTTGCCCTATTGTTATCTCTTTCACATGTTCTACCCACACACATGCCAAAGAAACTATATATACCACTAAATTCTTATTTATTTGTTGGAAATTTTAAATATTTAATATTGTATAATATGAATAGAAGGCATATATAATGTATGTTGTCAATATTATATTTTTTGCATTGTAGTTTTAGTTTTTTTTTATTATATTATCATCTACTTAAATGAGTAGATCATTATTATCAAGTTGCATACACCTTTTTCTATATCACATTGACAGCATTTACTTGAATTGAAAAGTTGAAAAGTGATTGTTTTTATGGAGGTTTTCCTAATCATGTACTGGAAAAAGAACTGAATACAGTAATTGTGATTTTCTTTTGACCTGGAAATTTGAATCATCTTGATCAGAACTTCAGAAGTTATTTCTCAATGTTTTGTTATTTTTGATATGTGCACTTTAAAGGGGCCGTCATGCATCTAAAATGACAGAGGAGGAGGAAGACATGGAATACCTTAAAGAAGAAGAAGACAGTTTTGCTGGAGGGGGTACACGGTTGATGGTACAACCATCTTGTAAGTTTCGATCCTCATGGTAGCATTTTAAAAGCTCTATATACTTTTTTTTGTTAGAAGATTGTGAAAGGAGTAAAAAAACTTCCTTCTTTTGCGAAACAATAATGCAGTTATGGACTCACTATTTGGAAATTTGGTAAGGAGAAAGCTGTTATCAGTTGATATTTTTGTATATGAGCATATCAGCATGAAGATTAGTTCTATAAAAATATTTAACAAATCATACACGAGAATTATCTTAATAGAGTTGAAATGTTTTTTGGCATCATTCTTATTAAAATAAATTTTAAATTTTCCATTTTTGAAGTTCCGATTTATTTCTGTCGTGAAGAAGTGCTAATGTTCTGATTGTGGAGAAATGAAATCCTGATAATTTGACACGTAATGCTTGCATTTTATTTGCAACATTATTTTTCCCCTCCATTTGAAGGTTTAAATTCAGCATTTCTGTTGCATTAGAAAAAAAAAACATATTTTTCTATCTAGATGTGCTTCTGTGTTTTGCAAACATTTGTTTGGTTTTAGAAAATTCATTTTATTTATTTTTTTTGATTTTTCAATGTTGTGTAGGAAATTTTCGTTTGTTCAAATTTTGTTTCTGAAGTTTTTCTTTTGCAGGTATACGGGGGAAGATGAGGGATTATCAATTAGCGGGATTGAATTGGCTGATAAGGCTTTATGAGAATGGGATAAATGGGATTCTTGCTGATGAAATGGTATTCCTTTATAGATGTGATGAATTTTTTGTTATAATTTATCAAATTTTCTAAGGAAACCATTAAGTTATTGTTCATGCATCTTCTTGTTCTATCTGTGTTAGACCCAATATTCAAATCTTGACTTGTGCACTATTGTTAAGTTGTTCTTGATAATGTGGTTTTTAGGGACTGGGCAAGACATTGCAAACCATTTCTTTGTTGGGTTATTTGTATGAGTTCAGGGGAATCACTGGACCTCATATGGTGGTAGCACCCAAGTCCACTCTTGGTAACTGGATGAAAGAGATACGGCGTTTTTGCCCTGTTTTGCGAGCTATTAAGTTTTTAGGAAATCCAGAAGAAAGAGTATGAACTTTTAACCTGGCAATTCCTTTTTTCTCTTTATGTCACATGGCTTATCTTAATTTCTAGTCTTTTAATGCAGAAATATATACGTGAAAAACTTTTGGTGGCTGGGAAGTTTGATGTATGTGTCACTAGTTTTGAAATGGCAATCAAAGAGAAAACGGCTTTATGCCGCTTTAGTTGGCGTTATGTTATCATTGATGAGGCCCATCGGATAAAAAATGAGAACTCCCTTCTTTCTAAAACAATGAGACTGTATAGTACCAATTATCGCCTTCTCATAACTGGCACACCTCTTCAGGTAAATTACTTCTACATCATTTTGTTGAGATTCTTAAAATGATGGTAAATACTTAAAAGTTTGTCATCTGGAACGAAATATTCTTGTCAAATATTAAGCCTTTTTTGTGTGGCCTACACAAAGGTTGAGACAAATTATGCTTCTCCCTCCAAAGTATTAGTGTTGCATTTTTAGGTAGATATCTTGGACATTCATTTTTTTAAATACCTCATTGAAACTTTTGCACCCAATGAGCTTGGTTATCATGAATATCACTTGATTAGAAGGCACAAACAATGGCAATTGCTGGTTGTTTTAGAGTAAATGTCATACCTTGTCCTCGTGAAAGCTTGAATGTGTGAGAAGTGTGGGCACAATAAGGAAAAAGTCTAGCACCATTTTTTAAAAACCGTGCTTCATGCTTTGTGTGTGTCTTATATTTAATATATTGATGAGTTGAAACACGTCTATGCTCGATCATGTCTACTGTTTTTAGTAGTGCTTCATGACACAGTCATTCACTCTATTGATAACTTCCATTCATGTTGTTGAAGTACTCATAAATTACACTATGTACCTGCAGAATAATCTTCATGAGTTATGGTCCCTTCTTAATTTTCTGCTGCCTGAGATATTCAGTTCTTCAGAAACCTTTGATGAATGGTTTCAAATATCTGGAGAAAATGATCAACAAGAAGTTGTTCAACAGCTTCACAAGGTAAACTTTCTAAATCTTGTACATTACATATGTATCATTGTTGATTCAATTCTAACAGAAAAATGTTATTTGTATCTAAAGGTTCTTCGTCCATTTTTACTGAGAAGGCTGAAATCTGATGTTGAAAAGGGATTGCCTCCGAAAAAAGAAACAATTCTAAAAGTTGGAATGTCTCAGCTGCAGAAGCAATACTATCGTGCTTTGCTTCAGAAAGACTTGGAAGTTGTTAATGCAGGTGGAGAGCGGAAACGTCTCCTTAATATTGCCATGCAGTTACGAAAATGTTGTAATCATCCATACCTATTTCAAGGAGCAGAGCCTGGTCCACCATATACTACAGGGGAGCATCTTATAACAAATGCAGGTAAGCTGACCACATGCTTTGCAAGGAAGCATATTCTCCAGTTATTTTTATCATATTCTTACCATAGTAGTGTTTATTTCTGCAGGAAAAATGGTTTTATTGGATAAATTGCTTCCTAAACTAAAGGAACGTGACTCCAGAGTTCTTATATTTTCACAGGTTTGATTCTTACATCTTCAGTAAAAAAATCAATTTCTTATATTTTCACAGGTTTGATTCTTTCATATTCAGTAAAAAAAATCAATTTCTTATATTTTCACAAGTTTGATTTCCTAGAAAAGATTCATTGGCTCCTAGAATAGCATGTTATGAGTTGTATTAAATTTGTACTTAGTTGCATTTGTTCCTTATCCATGTTTGAAGATTTTTTTTTTTTTGAGAAATAAGAACCCTGCTGTTCAATATTATAATTGTATTTGTGATGATATTCCTTTTTAGTTTTATAATTTACTGCTTGTGCTTCAATGTATTGTCTTGAATCACGCACTTGCATTTGTGAGCAATTGTGTAACTGTTGGTGCAAGGAAAATTAAATTTAGCAACAACAAAGCTGTTTAAGCCTCAAAAATAGTCTTCATATCTATCTTCATATAACATTCTATCACATTTAAAGTGAGTGGGAGGGCAAATCATGTTTTTAAACTACTTTTGAGTTTTGCTTCTTTTGCTTTGGAAAGCCTAACAATATGGGAAAATTTTGTAGAATTAAAGTTTTTTAAAAAGGGTATCAAGGGTGTGGGGCTATGCCACTCACATGAATACCATAATTGTGTGTGCACCATTAAATTTCAATCTCAACCATTCATGAAACCACATGTATAGTTATAAATAAGTAATTTTACGTTTCTAGTGGTAGTTACATCATTGTAAATTGCAAGATAATTTTTAGATATCTTAGATTTCCTTTTAAAAAGTCATTTTGATAACGAAAACAATCAGCTCCTACTTTTTTTCCATTTTGATGGTCAGAACTAAGGGAATCTTTATCAAATCCAATTAAGGATTTGACAAGTCTCCACTATAGGTGCTTTTAGAGCTTTTCAACGCCAAACACCCATACCTTTTTTATGAGATTATCATTTGAACCTTGTGTTTTGTTATTGAGTTTTAGCTTTACAAATTATAAGTTAATTTGTAAATTCTGAATTTTAATAATGTGTTTAAGTTCTGCATAATAAATTACATTTACGTATTTAAAATTTAAATGTTTTGTTCTATATATTGACAACTTCATTGATTGTAAGATTAAAGTTGATATATTAATGACAATACCATTTATCAATATGTTATTTGTTTGTGTCAAAATTCATTTTAAAGTCAACTGATGTTGAGTGAAGGTTCAACACATTACTCACAGGTCCTATCATCATTCGTTCAATGTAGGACTCTTTCAATGCTTTTTAACTAAACATTTTGCATATTAATATACATGGTATGCATAAATAGGTTTAGAAAAAAATATTTATTTGTTTTAGGCACCAAAGTCTATTGTCTTTTGTCATGATGCCTTTTAATAACATTGGTTCATTATAAGGCATGCCAATTCAATACACTTATAAGTCTTTTAACCAAACATCTTTTCTAATTCAAAATTGTAATTTGCAGTTTGGGGAAATGATAAAGAGAATTTTGTGATATTATTGAAATTTGGAAGGTAGGTTGAAAATTTGTTGTCTATGAAAAGGGAAGTGGCATAATTAGAATAGATCTAATTAAATGATTTCACAAGATTGGAGAAAAATAAGGGCCTGTTTGTGTCACTTGAAAATTGTGGAATTGAAAATTTTGGATTTTAATTTCGGAAAATAGGGTGTTTATGTATCTTGAAAATATTGGAATTTAGTTCTAACATTTTCCTAGTATAAAAGGATGCTTATTTTGATTTTCTGTCTTCAAACCTTTCAAATTTGACGAAAAACTGTCCACTCATATTTTCCGTTTGCAACCTCACCAATTTTTTTTTTTAAAATCAATCTTAATTTTGTTTTTGCTTGTATGTATGCATGTATGTATGTCTTTTGTGTCAACATAAAGACTTTTATATTTGAATTTTATCCACTTGTATTGATATTTTTGAATTTTATATTAATTTGTGAATGTTAATTTTATAATTGATACATTAATTATGATAGGTTAATTTCTAAATTAAAATTTTTTCATTTCTATCATGTGTGTGAATACAAGAATTTCAAATTCTATCATGTGCACAAATGTTTGAAAAATGGTAGAATTGAAATTACTTTTCTGTTGATTTCTATCTTTTTCTTAATTTTCTTTTCAACATTTTCAGGTGCAAAAGCACCCCCCCCTAAGTTTCCTGGAGCTTAAAAAATTTTAAACCATAGTGTTTGACTTGTGTCTTTTATATGGGCTACGGAGATTGTAAAAATCGTTAAGGGAATAAAAAAATAGAGCTTTGATTGAGGATTATGGATAAATTGTTATGTGAAAATTCTGAGGTGTAAATTTGGTCTAAAATTGTTAACATGGTCTTTTCGAGTATAGTGTTGGCTTTTTAACGCTTGCCAGAATCAGCCACCACAGTTTTTGGAAGACACCAAAAGAGATGCTGGAGTTGCTGCAACTCACCAACAGAGTTGATGAACCTGTCAGGGCCTACAAATGCAGTTGGAAAAGCTCAAGCTGCTGGAAGAGATGTTGTTGGTTGGGGAGAATGAAAGGGAAAGGAGGAGAGAAATTTGATGTATTTTTAGTATTTATATTGAAATACATGGATCCTAGGTGGGATCCATTTAATGCCTGAAGATACCATGGTGCTGCCTAGGGTTCTGCTGGGGGCATCGTGATGCCTTCCTTAGATATCCAAAGAGTAAGGAAGAGCACTGCTTAGCTTCCAATTTATGTGTTGCAGTGACAGGGTTGCTTAGGTGTTTCCTAGTTGCCATAAAAAGTATGATAAAACATTTTTAGCTCATTGCCATATATTTTTCTTGTTTTTAGTAACTGTTCAACAAATTTTGACACATTTTCTAATTTCATCTCACTGAACCACACTACATTGTTGAAAACGTTGACTTTAAGTGGATGGAGTATGTTATAAGATTAGTAATTGCCACAGGACTGCAAAAGGTTGTGTGAAATAAAAATTCAATCGAAGGTGGTCTTCTACAAAATTTGATGTTATTGTATCATTCTCATCCTTCTGCATTCCTGTTTCAGATGACGAGGTTGCTGGACATTCTAGAAGATTATTTGATGTTTCGTGGATATTTATATTGTCGAATTGATGGGAACACTGGTGGAGAAGATCGTGATTCCTCTATTGATGCATTTAATCAGCCAGGAAGTGAAAAATTCATCTTCCTATTGTCTACAAGAGCAGGTGGTCTTGGTATAAACCTTGCTACGGCAGATGTTGTTATTCTTTATGACAGTGACTGGTAAGATGGTGTTTGGTTGATTTATTGCTTATTCTTTGACAACACTACCAGTAAATTTGATTTCTATTTTATATTTCTTTATTGCAGGAATCCCCAAGTTGATTTACAAGCACAAGATCGTGCTCACAGAATTGGCCAAAAGAAAGAGGTTCAAGTGTTTCGGTTCTGCACAGAGGTTTGTTTCTGTGCTTTCTGATGATAAGCATGCTGTGTAGTTTAC
The DNA here is from genome assembly GCA_024699675.1 of Amphibolis antarctica. Classification (NCBI taxonomy): domain Eukaryota; kingdom Viridiplantae; phylum Streptophyta; class Magnoliopsida; order Alismatales; family Cymodoceaceae; genus Amphibolis; species Amphibolis antarctica. Next base: position 58,342 of record JAMKPZ010000527.1, on the reverse strand, counting down.
TCTAACTGATCTTGCTTACTATGCTTCTGTAGTGCTGCCAAAATAATAATTTTCTTTTCTTTTCATAATGCAGTACACTATTGAGGAAAAGGTTATTGAGAGGGCCTACAAAAAACTTGCACTTGATGCTTTGGTGATTCAGCAAGGTCGCCTGGCAGAGCAGAAAAGTAAGTTCTTCCTTGATGTAGTCCTACATTTTTTAAATTCGTGTTATAAAGATACCCATGTTATTATGTTGTTTCTGAATGCAGCTGTTAATAAAGATGAGCTATTACAAATGGTGAGATTTGGTGCTGAAATGGTATTCAGTTCAAAGGACAGCACAATTACAGATGAGGATATTGACCGGATCATAGCCAAGGGTGAGGAAGCAACAGCAGAACTTGATGCAAAAATGAAGAAATTTACAGAAGATGCAATTAAATTTAAAATGGATGAAAGTATGTGTATAAACTCTTGTTATTTTCGTCACTCACTCTTTACTTACACAAGTTAGTTACCTTTTACTTTCATGTGCACTTACAAGACCTCTTCTTACTTTTCTACAGCTGCTGAACTGTATGACTTTGATGATGAAAAGGTATGGGTATCCAACTCATGTGTTGTCCAGCTATTATTGTGGTTTTTGTTGAAAGTTGAAACAGAAATGGGTAGTGTTCAGCATTAAAGTCCCTTGTTCCATTACTGAGGGCCAGCACTTTTCTTTTATGAAGGATGACAAGCTTGACTTTAAGAAGCTCGTTAGTGATAATTGGATTGAACCACCAAAGAGGGAGCGGAAGCGCAAGTAAGCCTTTGTAGTTATTCATTTAGAATGAGTTGTCATACTCTTGCTCATAACAAAAATGTTATCTTTAGTTATTCAGAGTCTGATTACTTTAAGCATGCAATGCGGCAAAGTGGTCCAGCAAAACCTAGAGAGCCACGAATTCCACGAATGCCTCAGCTGTAACTTTAATCTTTCTACTTTGTATTGATACAATACGATTTTCAGCAAATGCTGACGTTGCATTTCCTTTCAGACACGATTTTCAGTTTTTCAACACTCAAAGACTGAGTGAATTATATGAGAAGGAAGTCCGGTATCTAATGGTGTGTAGAACAGACTATTTATCAATTAGCTTCAGGCATTTTGCTCCAACTTTGTTTAATCCGATAATTTAATTTTATATCAATTTGGTTAATCAACTAAACATTACATCTTTATGACTGCTTTGTGTTTTCTGTTTTACCTGTGTCCAGCTTAAACATCAAAAAAATCAGTTAAAGGATAGCATTGATGACGGAGAAGAGCTAGAAGGTATTTGATTCAACTAAGTGCATATGTTGCAATTTTCTCTTGGAATAGGCATGTGTGGCATTCTTTTCTGTTTCTAAGTGATATATTTTGCTTCAGAGGTGGGTGATCCACTAACTGCTGTGGAGCAAGAAGAGAAAGAACAGCTATTGGAAGAGGTGACTGTAGGTGGTGATCATTGCGGTGGATTATTTTGTTTCAGGTTTTTAGCTACTGATTTTTCTAAGATTTTTAGGGTTTCTCAACATGGACAAGAAGAGATTTCAACACATTTATTCGAGCTTGTGAGAAATATGGTCGAAATGATATAACAAGCATTGCCTCTGAAATGGAAGGAAAACCTGAAGAAGAGGTTGGAAGATATGCCAAAGTTTTTAGAGAAAGATACAAGGAGTTGAATGGTAAGTTTTCCATGGAAAGTCAAGAAATAGCTTTTGTCAGTGTCACTAGTCTAAATCTATATTAGTTGATTTTTAGAATGCTCGCACAAACAGGGTTTTATTAGTTTATAATATATTGCTTGATGTGCCTGCAGATTATGACAGAATAATCAAGAACATAGAAAGAGGGGAAGCAAGGATATCACGCAAAGATGAAATAATGAAAGCAATAGGGAAGAAGATGGGCCGGTACAAGAATCCTTGGTTAGAATTGAAGATTCAGTATGGGCAAAACAAAGGAAAGCTATATAATGAAGAATGTGACAGATTCATGGTTTGTGATACTATTCTACACTACCTTACATTTTCTGTAGGTGTGTTTATTTGGAACGGCAAGGATGCTTACTAAGTTCTACAGCTTTGCATGGTCCACAAACTTGGTTATGGAAATTGGGATGAGTTGAAAGCAGCATTCCGTGTGTCTCCTTTGTTTCGTTTTGATTGGTTTGTGAAGTCTCGTACAACTCAAGAGCTTGCTAGGCGTTGTGATACTCTTATTCGCTTGGTTGAGAAAGAGAACCAAGAATTTGATGAGCGAGAGCGACAAGCTCGGAAGGACAAGAAGGTTGCTAAGGTTTGGCTTTTTTATCTTTTATTTTTTTCTTGGTGCAGTTGTATGATGCAGGCTTCATAGTTTTAAGATGGCCACGCTAAATGCTAATCTGTATTTGGTACACAATCAATTTCTAATATCATTGAAATATGTAACAATTGATAAGGAAATGATCATAAAATATCATGGTATTTGCATTATACTAGCTGCTTGTATACACATTAACATCTAAATAAGTTAAAATATTGAGTTCTAGGGAGAGTATGGTACCCTCAAGGGTATTGTAAATTTTGTTGGGTACTAAAAAACTTAAATCTTGATCATTAATTCAGATGCAAGAATGGTAAGATTTATATTTAAAGATCTTGAAAACGAGAGTAACAAATTGAAGTTTTGATGTATTATTAACAAAATATAAGGTCTCTTTGTATAAAGTTTCATAATAGATATAAAAGCATTATAAGCAATGTGAGATTAAATCCATTAACAACATAGGTAATCTTAATACATTATTTAGACTAACACTCTTTTTCAAGATGGAGTATTCAGCTTGCACAATAGATTCAATAACAACTTAACAAAACATAACTGAAAATAAGAGAAATACGATAGACAATAATGGTAAACCTTCAATTGTATAGACACAATGACAATATTGATTTCTAATCATGTGGTGGCAATAAAAGAACCATCAGATGATATAGATTGAGGCATAAAACCAAATGTTGTAACAGTGGCAACAATAGTAGAGAAACTTCATTTATGTGAAGGTAATAAAAATAGAACCTTTAATCATGTGTAGTTAATATATATAACAGGTAGATGTGAATTATCCTCAGAATTTTTTGTTTTGTTTTTTCTCAATTTTTTTACTTCCACCATTTTTAAATTTTTTATCCTCCTTGGTTCTTCTCTCCCTCTTTTTTTAGTTCCTTTTGCATGTGCTCCACCATTTCATTTCTCTTCTTTTTTTCCTTTTTCTTTTCATTTTTCTCCTTGCCCCTTCTCTTCTTCTATGTAATCGTTCATTTGCAATCCTAATGGGTGCAATAAATGGCAGTGGTGACAGTGAAGTAGATGGTCTTATAGGTAGAAAACAAGGCGAATGAGCTCGTGGGAATGTGCAATAAGTCACAATGCAACCCTAGGAAGAATTGTGCAAGTTGAGACAACCTTGAAAAAAGGTTACAAGCACAACTCATCTGATTGGATTTGGCAGCTTGGGAGCTTGGTCCATCCTCTTTCAGTGATGATTTTGATGCTGATTACTGTGATTCGTCTTTAGAAGAAAGGGACATGAAGAGTTTTGATTGTTTGGCCAGTGGACATGGAAGGGCCTTGTAGGAGGATTTATAGGGCTTTGGGTGTGCACCATCTTCTTTTAGCAAGGGTTCAGAATTGGATGACTCCGTAACTTCTTCAGATGCAGAGAAAAAGCAATGAGAATGATGTTAAGGCTTTTGTATGAATTTGGACGATAGTGATGTTGGTGAGAATGGTCGTGGTGAAGAAGGTGAAAGAGGAAGTAGTGGTTGGTTGGGAGGAGAGTGATGGTTAGGATTTTCCTCCTTTTTATCTAAGGTTTTTCTCTCTTTTGGACTTTCAAAACTTAATCTTTGATACCATATGAAAATAAGAAAAATAGGTGGATGTTTTGATTATCATTAACAAAAGATAACATTTCTTTATATAGAGGTTACATAATAGATCCAAAAACATCATAAGCAATGTGAGATTAAACTCATTAACAACAGAAGTAACCCTAATGCATTATTTAAACTCTAACAAAAGAAAATACTTGTAATTACAAAAAGTAGTTCTTTCTTTTTGAGAGTTGTCACTATGTACTACAAATTCCGTGAGATGTAAAGCTTTTAAGATGCTTTTTGAATGAAACAACATATAATAAGATAATGATGTCTTGCTTCTATATTTAATATGCATTACATAAGAACACAAGGAAATTAAATTGAGAAGCTCATGGCTGTATTTTACATTTTTCTGCATCAATGAAATCATCCAATTAACATGAGAAATATTTTGTCACCGAAATAAATTAATAATAAGAAAAAGCAATGTCTCCAATTAGTAACACTAGAAAAACCAAAAATATCGTAATAATGACAAAAAAGGCAAAGCCAATGCAATTAAACTCAATTAATGTGAGGTTTGTGGAAGTTCTAATTGTAGGTTGCCTTCCACAAGTAAAGGTACTTAACTAGAATTTGAACATATTCATAATGGAATGATCTTACTGTTGTGTCAAAGTTTGTCCTCATGTTATGTAATAAAACCAATAATAACAATACGAAGTAATGGAAAATCAGCACATATATTTCAATATTCTTGATGGAATGACATGGAGATCCACCTGTGTTTTTAGAAAGCTGGAATTTCTGATTGACTGGTTATGCTTGGATATGGATGTTGTGGAATATGGTTGTTGCATTTCAGCTTGGTTATTATCTTTCTTTAACTTATGTTAAGATCTCTGAATCTGTTCTCACGAGGGAGCTTGCTTATCCGTGTTTAGAGTTTGTTGAATGCATGAGGTCGCTTTTCCTGAATTTCTTTTAGTGTTTCTTTAGAACCAATTATAGATAATTATCCATATAATTAGTTTCTACTACTGCAGTTCCTCTAGCCTTGACTCCTTGTATTTCATCTTGTTTCATTTGTCAGAATCTAACCCCGTCAAAGCGATTGCTGTCAAAATTGCCAGCAACAGAGACACCTGCATTGGCTTCTTTTAAGAGAAGAAGACAGTCTTTCATGGATGATTACATGGGATCGGTATGCTCCTTTGACATAAATTTCCGGCATACTCTTTGGCAGATGATGTACCTTGTCTAAAGTGGCTGTCCTTTTAAGACTCTAAAATGCATACAACTCTTTTTCATGAATCCTTTTAGCTTGGGACATGGGTATATAGTTGAATTTTTTATGTTCTATAGTGACTAATGATGGAAATGTACTGGATATGGGCACTTTTAATCAGTTTATAAGGAAAGCAACATGAGTAAACCTACCAGAAAAATATGAACAAGTATACAAGATATGCTTTAACTAAAAAGGAGAGTATTCATTAGGTTCCCATTAATATCTTATTCTGGAAATTCTTTTCTTTCAACATTACATGAGGCAGGCAAAAGAGATAGCTGGGAACTTGGGGTTCATAAAGCTTCATACTTTCTATTCTATTCGTTGAATTCAACGTGGTAGTATGAGGAGAGTCCATTTATATGTAGCCTTATCTTTAAAGTGGAGTTGGTGTTTCTTAAGTCCTAACCTGCCGAACTATTTCTAATAAAAAATACATATTAATATGCTGAACGTTTAATAAAACATAATCATGAATATCGCTTAAAGAGATACTTTATTCACCCAAATTACTAGATGTATCAATTCTAAGTTTTTAGCAGTCCTCTGCAAGCATGCTGAAGGAGCATATTTAACTCATTTTTGTAATGCGTATATTGACATGGACGTGTACTAGATTTTGCATGAACACAAGAACTGAAATAAAATATATGATTTTTTAATTTTCTGTATGACAAGTAAATTCTTTGAGAATAATGGCCTTCAAAGTTTGTGTGCTTGCATTAGGACCAGTGTTACTATTTTATGAGTATGTACTGTGTATTGATGGATACGCTACTTTTTTTGGAACACAACTGGCATTCATGATTTTAAAATGGTGTGCATAAATAAGCAATTGGGAGTGAATCCCTATTTAATTTTGTTTGTCTTGAAAATGGATGGAGATTAGAACTGGAGTCGGGAATTACCTTGTAGGTATAGTACTTGGTATATTATATTGGCTGAAGTGCAATAGTTCATGGATTAGGTGATAGATGCCCCCAGAAATTATCTGTTTAGTTAGATTCTCTACCGAGCAAATTGTTTCGGTATACCATCGTGTATATATATTATTTTGCTGTTGACAGTGCTACCTTACGCTTCCAAATTGCTGAGTTTCATGTATGTTTGTCCTTTGCTCATTTGTATTTTCCTACAGGGGAGGAGGAGGAAGGGGTTATAAAACGAAACGATTGGCTTAATTCTTGGAATTTCTGCCTGGCATCGACCCTGTTGACTTTGCCGGTTCTGTCTGTAAGCTGCTGCATCGGCTGTATCTTGGATTTAATGTCATATAACCCTTTCAGAAGTTTGCAATTGCAAGGGACTGTTAGGAGACATCGAAAGATAGACCACATCATAATCATCGACGAAAGATTCTTTGATGAGGATGATCGATGAAAACCTGTGGCGACTTTTTTGTTATTTTAATATCGTCACCAGGGATGTGGTTTAGTCAGTCGTGCCCTTTAATACGTGTTTGATGTATTCTTAAAGGAGTTCCAGAAATTTTTATTCATCTCTGGATTCTTCCACTATACTATGCGCTGTAAGGGTTGGCTTAACAAATATGGATCACGCCGTTGGAACACTTGCTTTAAAGCATTTCCAATTTTGCTCGAATGCGTTTACCTGTTATGAAATTCTAGCAATGTTTGAGTAGATCTAAGTGGGGCTTGACATGGTATCAAGTCTTTGATGCTTTTGTGCCTTTGTATATTCAGGAATTTAAATGAAAATTGTACATTCTGCATTGTTAGTTCAAAATCCATGAAACATGTACAAGGAAAATAAAACTTATAATAATTGAGTCATCTTTAGGAAAGCTTTATTTGACGTTTTTGTTGAGAAACTTTTCGAGGATTGGATTGTTTGGTTCATTTTGAAGATCTCGGTATTAATCTTGTCTACATGCGCCAAAATGTGCGTTTGATTTTTAAAATCCATCCATTAGAAAAAAGAAAAAGCTTCACTACATAAATTTTTCCAATAATAAAAGTAAATCTAATGCATTCTTTAAACTGTCCGTCAATGCCTGAACGATTTCTAGGGATATGGGTTCACGGTTACAAATGCCGAAGTACAACGATTAAATATTACAAATAACAAAAACCATGCCTCCTCCCCATCAGGTGGGGTTTCTATGGTTCAATTACGTGTGGGAAGCAAGTGGATATAGAGGAGACGTGACAAGAAGCTCGCCAAGTGCCAGTCAGAAGTATCCAGCGATCCCGTTGAATCGGTTGCCGAGATAGGGGGCATTAGAACCGAAGATGAATCACGCAATAACCCTCTACTGCACCAAACAAGCATATCTGCATTTTGAATTCAGTCATTGAGGAAGTGCGGGAGGTGCAATGGTGCGTGTGTTGTACGAGTAGCAATGCCTGCATTTGTGCCCAAGAACGTGAAAGGGCACTTCCGAGGTACCGTTGCAGTCATTGCAGAGGATCCACACCTGCAACATTTTCACATGTATTACTCAAGCAATTTGTACAAGAAATCTAGAAATTGTTAAATTTCTAAAGCAACCTCAGCAACTTGTAACACTACAGAGTTTCACAAGAGTTTTCTTTTACTTTACTTCGTTTTTTGAATCCATTATTCTAACCGGTTTATCTTGAATGCATGCTTTTTCCCACCTTGTCTCTTCCAATCCTTCACACTTTGTTTCCAACTTTTGGCTCTAGTCTATTTTTCTACTGATAGTCTTCTACTTTTCATGGAATTCTGGTTTCGTGAGGCTTTGGGATTATGAGTCTCAGAGACTCGGACAAATTAAGAAACATCAGGAATCACAAATATCACAAAAAGCTAATTGTGTTAAGGCAGCATTTGGATATAGAGGGATTTTTAATTTTATTATGAGAATTAATGATTCATTATGGTGAAGGAAAAACTAGATGGAGATGCCAAGCAACCAAACTAAGAGCATCCCTGCTGAATCAAAGCCAATTCTAAATAGCACTAACCTATGCAGTGTTCTTCAGGTGAAGTTTACTCCATGTGAAGATATGGAGAGATACAAAGAGGATCTAGAATTTTGCAACCTTTAGAGAAAAGAGGAAAATATAAAGCAAACTGACTTCCATATACAAGATGAACTCCTTTAAAAGAGGCAATGCTTGTGTATTGCAAATGGAGAAAACCAAATTAGAAGGATGATGGAGGCTCACTTATCCAAAGTTATTGGGCATTTTGGTGTGGACAAGACTATTCACAATCTTTCAAGGTATGTCTATTTGTCCATCAAAGGATGTACTATGGATGAATTTTGGACTTCCAAGCTCAATCATTTCAAATAGAGATAAGCCACTTCTTGGGTACATTTTTGGAAAACAATTTAGGGACTGATGAATACTACTTTTGACGCAAAGCACTCCAAATCACCCCAAAGTTGATGGACAAATGGAAGTGGTGTTCAAGCACTCCATATACATATCACTCCATTTTTGGAGTTCATTCCAATATTTGGCAACTATTGAAGGCATGAGTGCTACAAGGTACACATCATTCCATTTTTGGAGTTCATTCCAAACCTTACATGGGAAAGCAATGCTTGAAAGGGCCTCACATAAATTGAAACCCCTTAGGTATGGTCCTTTTAAAACCCCTAAAATGATAGGAAAGAATAGGTTATGATTGAAATTTCACTAAATGAAGGTGAATAGTGATTTAATATTGAGATTTCTCTGTGCTAGAATTAGCAACCAAATTATATAAAGCCTGCATGAATGCTTTCAATTTACTAGGACAGATACCAAATTTACAAATTGATGTATGTTTATTTATCAGAAGACATAAAAATATAATAAAGTAAAATGACCTAATATAAACTGAGTTTCTAAATTTATCCTGTTATTTTGTATTTCCACTCAAAGCCCGCCCAATTCCCAATCAATTTGCATCTCCTTCAAGATATCAAATTCAGAACCATGTTGAAAACCTAGTTTTACTTGATTGGACATTCAATTTTTCAAAGAACAACTAGAAAAGACATTTCCAAATCCTTGGAAAAGCTGAATTGAAAAGTTGCTACAACTCTTAAAAAAAACACTGCAACTATTTGATAATGCAAAAAGTAGCTAGTTTAGATAATAATAAAAATAGAATATAATTGGGTCATTATGATTTAAATTACAGAAGCAACTGAATTTTTGAAGCAAAAAAACATACACTTTAGTTGATAGCATTTGCCACATTAATAGGAGCTATTTACAGTACAACTATAAATAAATACTAAAAAAAAGGAAAATAACGGTGAAATATATTTCATAGCCATGATTATGTGAACCAAATCAGACCCTCTTAAGATCCAGGAATAGTCAGTTCCTTTTTGCACTGCACAACAGTGAGATTCTATTTCTGATAATCTGAAAGGAGGAAATTATCTCAACAATACTCTCAATCATATGGGATACTCAAACCTTATGTTGAAAGAACCAAAACACAAAGGAGACAAAAAAAGGCGCAAACCTTTCTATCTTGATAATCTGCAGGCATGAGTGTTGCTTGTACCTGAAATGGTAAGTTTTGGTACTTAAAGTGTGAATCGATCTAAGTAAAACATGAATAAAATAAGAAGTTGCACACATATACAACCTATATTGACTATTATTCAATTAGTATTTCAAGTGTTCTCTTGATGAAATATTGGACTGGTTCAATAATATACGAACTGCAGACAGACAAATTCTTTGGTTGGCAGATGATGAATACAAAAATTCTTTTTTCGAAGGAACCCAAAAAATCCTTTTTCCACACTATAATCATCACACAATGACAGTGGTTCACAGATAGCAGGATTGAAGATTCAACAGTACATTCTTAAATTTTGGCAAAAACATGACAATTCTTGAAGTAGCAATGAATAGGAAAATGACAATTCACAGATGCTTGAGAGAATCACTGAGCATAGTCGGCAGATCAAGCTAGAAGAAAACTCCAATGGAAGGCAGCTTAAGATGCATTTGTTTAAGATAGTTCCTAGATCTTTTAGAGAGCTGATCTTCACTGAAGCCTAACGAACACATCAGCTCTACACAATAACAAGAGTGAAACTATTGATCTTTGTACTGTTCATTCAATTGATTTTCTGAAGTGGCTCCTAAACAGCTCTTCAAAAGACCAACTGCTCTGGATGCAAAAAGACATATTTACCCTCTAAATTTGATATCATATTGAGATTTTATTTTCAAATCAATTGGCATTGAGTAGAAGAGTTCATCATACAAGTAAAAGTTCAATCCTTATTTTAACTAATGTGAGACTATTGAAATGACATTTCAACATGATATCATGAGTAGATTCATGCATTCACCTATAGAAACTTGTAAACATGAATTTATGAATTTGATTAAGGCCTGTCAAATATTGGATTTGAATAATTTCATATTAAATTGATTTGAAAACATATTAAGTTTTGGATTTCAAATGTCTATTTGCATGCCTAGACTGAAAAATCAATTTAGAAATTAAAAACAATAAAAAGGAGATAACCACCAAAGGTATAGAAAAGAAATGTATAATTTATAAGAAAATTTCACTAGAAGTTGGAAACGGAAAGGTATCATCATTTAATTAAAAAAATGTTGAATAATTTTCAACTTTTATTCATGTCTTACATTTTTTATCTCGTCTCATGCCTTATTTCACTTATATGATTATGAATCGTGAGCCATGAAACATGAAATGTAAATAATTAAGAAATATTAAGTATGCAACTGAGAAAAATATTTATAAAATTTACTATTTAAGAACAATTCAATTGGAAAGGATGGCAACCTAAAGACTTCGCAAATGATAGTCCAAACAATTTGAGGATGTTCCCTTAGGGTACCTTTACAAGCTTTCTTTCCCTATGTGACAAGAAATTCTACTTTTAAGCTGGTCTAAATGATTAATCTCTATAGTTGACAAAGTTTAATAAAAAATTATTACCAGAAAAATCTGCAATTCCTATTTTTGACCCATATACATGAAATATTGTGAAAAATAATTTGTTCTTATAGCCACACCTTGTCAATTGCATGACAAAGGAAATCTATTGAAGCATCAAATCCACATTTATCTTAAAAAAGTGGAGATGGATAAAATGGTTTATATAAATTTGATTCCCCAAAAGAAACACTTTTAAATTTGTTTCCTTATTTTTCTATAATGATCTTCAATAAAGAAAATCCCACATCAATGGTGAGAAAAAATATTATCTATCAGAACTTGTTTTTTAAAGTTTCTAAAATTATAAAAAAATACCTCCTCATCTAATTTGCTCCAAACTTTAGTCATGTCTACCATTGCCTTGGAACAAATTGGGCAAGCATACCTGGTGGTAGAAAATAGTGAGTGTGAATCACATGCAGGAAGTAGCCAAAAACTTATGCATGGTGCAAAATCAAATATGCAAATTTAAAACAAGATGAAGTTTGTTAAATTACTGGGAATGCCTCAGCATCTCTCCAAAGCACTCTTCATGCAAAGTGTGCCCACAATACAGGACTCTAGTTTCCCTCATTGAATCAAAGAGATACTGCATTTTTATATCAAAGTCATGAGAAACAAGGTCCATCAAAGATGTCAAAGCCACGTGAATGATGCATACTTCGTAACAAATAGGACAATGGTGTTTCATTGAGTTCTCCACGCATGAATGTTTATTATGCAGACCCAAAGAGTAGCAAGAGCCTGTGAGAGAATGTTGTTGAAGGAAGAAAAAAATGATGAGCATGCTGATAATCACAACAGTTGTAAACTAAAACAAGAGTTTTAGAGAAAAATTAAATGGTCAATAATACAATAGAAAAATTAAAAAAGAACTACATTTCATACTTCCAAGAAATGAAGAAACTAAAGGAGATTAATGCACTGGATGAAGCTTCCAATTTTTACTAAATTTGGCTCCATTAGAGTTTTTTTAAAAAAAGAAACAATTAGCTGAGAAAACTAAACAGTAAATCCAATGTCCAAGAGTGAAAACATATGACACTGTCAATATTAAAAGGTACCATATAAGCAACTCAATATCAAGATGTCCAATTACATGCAATTTTTATTTCTAAAACATACACAAGTGGACAAGAACATAGGAAATAAAAGAACTTATATAAAGCAGCATTTATAGATATATTATTAATAAACTGTGTCATCGCTCTTTACCAATTATTGTAAATCAGGTTCACAGGCATAGCTAAATTACCCTCAATTTCTTCTGACGGAAAAGCAAAAGGAAAGTTTCTGTATATTTTTTGTAAAAGAGCCAAATTCTTAGGAAAATAGAGATGAGTATTTATATGGTGGTGATGATGCAATTCCTATGGTTATATCATGACTTTAACAAGAAACGGCTGTAATGCAAAAGCTTCATACTGATTAAGTTGGTGAATTAACATGTTTGACAAGCAAAACAACATATATGGATGTCACTTGAATTAGGGTAAGAGTAAAAATCAAATGCAGGTATCCTGCATGATCCCTACCACATTTCTGACAATGGAAAAAGTTATCTTTACCGCCAACCCTGCAAGAAAGTTATTTGAATCGGCATTAGATGGCACTAGAAAAGACAGAAAATAGAAAAATAGTGATATTTTGTTGTTTAGTGAACCTGCAGATACCACAGCCATCACAGTGATACTGCCCTTTTGAAACCTGCCATCAAAAATGAAGATGATAATTTAGAGGCTCGCGTATTTATTTGCTTAAAACAAATTGAATGGTATATGATAGTTCAGAAAGGTTACTAACATCATCATCATAGAATTTGCACACATCACAATAATACTCCCCCATATTCACACCACAACTTGAACAAACTTGTGAAGCCTATGAGGACATGACAAAAACATAGTTTAATGATTAACAATGAAATCAATGCAAAGAAACAAAAAAGACCACATTCTTTGAAGGAAGATTAATCACCTGCTGCTCTGTGTTGCACACCAAACATACTACCTGAAAACCGCAATTAAGTTTATTCTCACCGATACCCATCTCTAAACCAGAAGATAAAAATTCAAACACATGACCGAACAACATAAAAATATTGAACTCACCTTTTGAACATCACGTCTTTGAAGCTCATGCTTGTCACTCTTTTCCCTCCAACAAAACCAATTCAACAGATGCAACAGAAAACAATAAAAGGAAGATAAAAATAGCACTCTCAGCCAATATTATGAGCTGATAAGTAGGCCATACCGTAGACTCGTTATGGCAGTGGCGACAGGAGAAGATCTGATTGCAGCACGGAGCTCGGATGGCGCACCTCCTCTTATAGTGTTCGCATCTGCCAACGGAACCCGACCCATCATCACATACCACGAAAACCAAACAAACATCAAAATGATCAACGAAGAAATCCTTTTGGCAAGAAAACTTCACAAATGATACCGCAAACATCAAAAAAACCCAAAATGGAAATATAGAACGTAAACTTCATGATGTCGAAAAGAAGGCATCGAAAATCCCAAGCAAAGGTCATCGTCACATTAGCAATACAACAAACTTCACCGATCATGCCACCAATTTCGACCATACATAAAAAACACCAGATAGATCATTTTTATACGGCAAGCATGAAGCATCCAAAAATACCTAAAAAAAGGAAACTTAGCATGAATACTGAGAAACAGCATTACCCATATGTCATCCTCCCGAACACGAGACGACCATCGTCGGATGCAACAGCATCATCGCAATCACCACCGACGGCGGCGGCGGCGGCCGTACGGCGCTCCATGCCGTGGACCGCTGGAAGAAGGCGACAGATATTGGAAAACAGACACGAGTAACGAAGATGTGAAGATGCGCCGAAGGCTGGTGGATCGGGGGGAGACGCGTGTGGCCGCCTGCCCGATGCTTCTAGAGAAGCGCGAGAAGAAGGCAGAGCAGTGAAGGACGAAAAGGTGTGCCGCCGCAGTCGAAGCCGATGATTTCAAGATTAAAGAAAAGAGGGAAAAAAATAGACGATCTTTCGTATTTGTAACACCGAAAATGCGATGTATAATTTAATAATATTAATGAATAATTACAATTTAATCAATTTTAATTTTTTTTATTAATTAATTTTAAATTGTAAATGTTAAATATTATAACATCATACACCATGTGTTTCTTTCTTTTTTGATGATCAGAATAATTCAAATCTGAGTCGAGTAATGATAACCTTATTTTCTGCAAAAGTACGAGTCTGCGCTAGGGACAAGGGGGTGATGTTGTGTGTGCTTTCATGTAATAATTTAGTTGATTAAAATTAGTAATACTTAATCAGAATTAGGTGCTAAAAATTAACATTGTGGGAAAAAATAGATATCGTAGCAAACCAAAATAGAAATGACAGCAGCCAATCTCTCTGTGGTTCCAACGGTACGCGTCGACAGCAAACACCTCCTCCGCCACTCACCAACCGCAACCCACGTACTTAATCACCACCACCGCCACCGCAACCATCCCCGTCCGGCCATCGCACCGCCCCCTCCCCTTCCCTCTCTCCCAGGACCAACATATCGACGCTTATCCGCGATGGGCTGCGGGGGGTCGAAAGAGGAGGTGGCCTCCGGGAACACGGTCGCCAAAACCGACAACTCCACCAGCGTCGTCGCCGGGAAGACGTCGACGGCGGAACCCAGCAAGGCTGCCACCCAGTCCAAGGAGGCGGACGCGAAGGACATCGTCGCGGTGGCAAACGCGGAGCGGAAACTGATCGGGAGGGACTCCTCGGAGCAGTACTTGTCGATGGGGAAGGATGAGGTAGCCCTGGAGGCAGAGGTCGGGTCGGGTGGGTACCGAACTCCTCTGGCGGAGGAGCACGGCACGCCGCGCCACGGCGTGGAGAACGATCAGGATCATGTTGTCGAGGTGGCTGCTGCGGCGGCCGTGGTCGAGAAGAAGGCAGAGGAGGTGAAGGAGGAGGCAGGTGGTGCGATGGGAGGAGCGGCCGGGGCGGTTGACGGTGAAAATGGTGCTGCGCCGCCGTCGAGCAAGCATCAAGTTGATGGTACGCTTCTTTCTGCACCCGCAACAATATTATATTATTCATTTTTTAAAAAAAATATTACATAATTCTACAAAATTTTAAATTTTAACAAGAGATTTATTAACAATATCACTTTAGTAGTTATGATGTTATTCAATATTGTAACTGCAACATTTACAAATTTATTAATTTCAAACTGATTTTACAACGATTTTTGTTTTAAATATTAATAATTAAAATTTAATCTTAATTTTACAAAAATAATTCATCTTTCACTTTATTGCTAGGGTAGAGTTTCCAAATGAAATCACTAACATTATTCAAAAATGGTATGTTCCGAATATTGATAAATTTCAAATCCTCAGTTTTTAGGTTCATTAAAGTTCAAATCCTGATAAAAGTCAAGAGTGTCATTGCATCCATCCACTGAACTATTGCAGTGTTCTTTGAATATTGAAGTAGGTTAATGGTATGCCACATTCTACCAAAATGGAGATTACTTTCCCTTTTTAGGAAATTAACCCAAACAGCATAATACTGCAAATCTGAATTAGATTATTGCGTTCCAAATTTGAATAATAACCATCAAATGGAAAAACATTAACTTTTTGTTTTTGCAGGAAATGGAGACGAAAGTAGGAAGAGCCCCACAGATGTGAAAGAAGCAACTTTGGCAAAAGAGGAAACCAAGGTGGTGGAGAAGAAGAATCTTGGAGAAGGCAAGAGTGCAGGGGCTCTTCCATGATCTCCCTCCATTAATGTAAACAATTCAGTATTATATATACTGGTGGAAGGAAGGTTGACAGGAAGATGGATGAAAGCTTTGAGGTTGGAATGGTGGGGGTGGTCAGACCATCAAACTGGTTGTTTTGTTAAAATGGATGTGGTTAATTTGTTCATCATCACATGAAAAATGGAAGGTTTTTTATGATACTGCACACCCAAAAAAAATGTAACCTTGCAAATGTGTTCTGTTCCTTTTGAAGTGTAACTGACATATTTGGAAGACCATCAAAACTAATTGGAAAATATAAAAATGCAAGATATTACGGTCTTAGATTACTGTCATCTTGAATTTTGGACCATTGAGTTGGATATTACGGCCTTAGATGTGTACACAAATAATTTGAATGCTAATTAATTGTTTAGGACTAATGATTTTTGCTCACCTGTTATCTGTTAACACATAATCCATTAATCTACTGACTTTTAAGCAGGTTAAAGAATGGATTACACATAATGAGTTAGCCATTAACCTCTTAACCATAAGGTGTTCAATTAAGTCTGTGCTATATGTTTTCATGAAAAATTTAAATTGCATATGTACTGACATGAACATCATCTATTAACTTAGAGTATCTTTATTTTAACTTGCACAATATCGTTATGAATCTTTACCATAATACCTATCCAAACATAAATATTTTGTGTTGGTCAATGCTTGATGTAATTTTAGTAGTAATAAACAAATAATCAACATATACTCAGATTGGTAGAGGCCACACACTCATGTTGTTCTTGGACGGTGAATTCCCTGCCGTTCGGCTTCCACAATCCCTCAAAATGCATGACTGCTCGAATGAGAAATAAACAATTTGAGAACAGTCTAAATAGAAAAATAGAAAAAAAAAGATGAGCTTAATCTATTCAACTTATTTGTAACGAGCCTAAACAAGATTCGTTGCTTACAAGACTGGCATAAAAAAAAAATGAAGATATACATGTAATCTCTCTATCATACCAACCGTCAAAAAAATGGATCATAAAACAATAGAACAAAAAAATAGGGAAAAGGAAAGGCATTTCTCTTTAAAACTAGACCAATACCAATATTTGTTGTCATTCGATGTGCATCCCATTCTTATCCTTCCCACTAGATCCCTTGCTTGCTTTGGCACCGGTAACTGATTTTGAAGAAAGACCAGCAGTCTGCTTCTTTTTCCTGCGAATGACAGCAGAGTCGCCTACCAGAGAACCAGACCAAGTGGGCAAGGGTCCTTTTTGGGAAGAGAAAATTGTGGTGTTGAATGAAGGCTCTGGAGGTTGAAACTCAGGATCTAAATGATGTAGGGATCCCATGGTATAACCAAGTGCTCCATCTTGGTGTGGTGGGGGAAACTTTTCGCTCTTACTTTTGGCATTAGCTTGTGTAATGAGACGTCTTTTCTGTTAAGAGACAAGCCAAACAACATTAACCTATCCTTCAATGAGTCAATGTATATTCATCTTAGAACAACATCCAATAAATTTAATTAATCATGTTGCAAGAATGATTTTCCATGTGGTTCCTGAGGAAGATAGAGCATTACTTAAGATTTCAGAAGTTTCATCTAAAAAACCAACAAACCCATGTATGGTAAACTATTTTGATTCTTTATTTTATGGAAAAAAAAAAATTTTAATAGGTGATATCCAAAATGAAAAATGAAGTATGTCATACCAAGAAATTTTTTTTAAAAAACGAATACTTGCTTCACAAAAGGTGATTTTCTTGCATTGGGATTAGAAATTTTGAAAAAACAATCTAACTTTATATTTGCTACAAACTAGATATTTCGAACGTTAAATGCATTGAAACCAACAAAAAGCTAGGATCATCTTGTATGAAACGGATTCAATGATGCATTAGTTCCAAAACAAAGGCAGCTACAAAATCTGGAAGAGCTTCTCTTATAAAAAGAATATTCATTTAGTTAACAAAACATGGCTAATCACTTTCCAATCAAATATGTATGCCTATTTACTTTTCTAACTAAAACAGGAATTTATAATTTTATTACAGGCAGCGGTCACCAGCAGGTATAGTACAAAAACAGTAATTGCTAAATTCACTTGATTCAGCTATAAACTTACACTGCTGAGACATGATTCTCACCATCACAACATTTCTCTGGAAAATAATTAAATTATTTTCAGAAAATAAGGATTCAATTTGTCCAGGAAGTAAAGATTTACATACATCAATGTGTAATTGGAGCTCAGCATTAGCCCGTGGTGCAGCAAAACCTTTTGCAGAACGATCACGTGTACGCATCTTCTTTGGTCCATTGGCAGTGGACTTGTCCCCAGCAGCTCTTACTCTATATTCCATTTATCCAGTAAGTTAGATAATGAAGTATGATCCCAACTAGTAAAGTGTCAGGTAAATTTGATGTATTTACAAAATTTAAAAAAAAACAAAAATGGTTACAGTGGATCCAGGAATGTCTAAGAATGTAGCAAAAAGTACCATTACTTTTTATATACGGTCAAAGAGCTGAATATCAGATATGCTGAACATCTCACATGACTTGAACGACTGTTCATATAGTTTCTCTTAAAAATAGAAAACCCCTTGGTTAAGATAAAGTGATCTAACAACCAGAATCACAATTATATCTTTGGTCAAGATGAAAGCCAAGAGAGATGATCAATTTTTCAATCATACAACCACAAAAAAGGAGTCCAGAACCAAAATAAAACAAAATCAAAACCACATGTTGGAGTATCATTTGCTCAAACAATGCAGAAACTTACTAACTTCACCACCTCCCACACACAGAGGTAAGAAAACGGAGGGTCAGTGATTTATGGAGGAAAGAAGAAATAATAATGTTACACAAGGAAAAATTTTTGGCTTTACAAAATTTTTGTTTAGATGTTTACTTAAAATTTCAGAAATTAGGATTTTCTCCTGAATGAGTACTAGCTTCTCATAGAAAAATGGAACATTTATTTTGTTTTTCTAAAAAAAAAGCAGACATCCTTAGTTGATATCATCCATACATGGGGAAAAAGGCGGGAGAAAGTCTGTGCTAATCAAGCTTCAAAGAGAGAGGGCCTCACAGAATATTAGCTTAACAGAGCTCTTTGCATTGCCATTTCTCTCTTTTACCACCAGCGAGTTTCAATATTTTTGTTCAAACTTTCTTCAACATTTCCTTGAAATCCTTGATGCTTATCTTAAGTTTGTTGAACTTCAACAACTTTTTTCTCCAATACAAACAAGCATTTCATTCATAGCAAGAAAAACTTTTATCTTATAAATTGGAAATGGTAATTTTGTGATTCAAAGTGTCATCCTTTCTTCAATCAATATTGAAAATTTTCAGTATACAGTAGATTAGGCATGATAACTAGATGCATCACGCAAATGTTGTTAGGAGGACCTTTTCTTAATGCAAATCTACAGGTTAATGAGATTGTGAAAGAACCAGTTCGGCACACTTTGTGATTATACCATTTGACAGAGATTAAACATAATGAGTGGTAAGCACCTTCTGGCTTCTTCATCCCTTAACTTAGCATCCATCTCCTTGCTTGGAGGATAAGCCGGAAGACTTTCAGGATCACAGGCATAAGGTTCAGTTGTAAAAAACTGAAAGGGATTAGAGGTACGAATAAATTTCATTGTCGATCCCATTAGATTGCAAAGATAAGAAAGAAATGTAAAAGATAACATGATTCTGAAGCTGCAACCTACCATAATTAAAAGCAAAAACTTTGTAGGGTTTTGATTTGCATGTCTATCTATTTATTAAGTTAAAGCCCAGGATCCATGTGGCACATGAGAATTGCATGCATATATGAAGTAGCAAGGTCTTTTTTACCTTCTTTTTGCTGATTAGTAATTGTCATGAAGTTAATTTGATTGATGTACAGAACCAAAATGAAGCCAGAAACAATAGTGCCATCTAGAAAAAGAAATGAATTGTCACAGGAAAAGGTAATCTAGCACGCAAAATCTTTTGATAAAACATTTTCTAACAACAAATGAAACTTTATTTGAACTAGTGCCCTGAGATCAGGTACTAATCAATGTTAAAAGAAAGAAATGTAATTTCAAATTAGTTGAATCTATTATTCTGCAAGGGATAGGCTCTCTTAAGCATTTTAAGTGGAAAAAAACTTGTAACTTAAATACAACACCTACTTCACTCTTTAATGACGCAGTCACAGTTTGACGATCAGCAGGATCAATGGAAAGAAGCCTATCAATTAAGGAATATGATGATGGTGGGAAATCTTTGAATGTCTCCACTATGCACCGTTTATAATGTTGTTGGGGCCTAAATAGAGAAGCATGGGGTAGCTTGTACTTCTTCCAGTATTCATCTATTGGGGACCCACAGAGCTTGAAAATCTTGTGTAGCTGCTCAACCTGAGGTCAAATGTGCAGATGCAATGGCGTTATTCCAAATAGATAAGTCATTGCCATTTACTGCACTATTCCTAGAGTCAGAAACCAACAAACCTCAGTACGGCCTGGTAGGATTGGTTTTCCAGTCAGAAGCTCAGCTAGTATACAGCCTGCACTCCAGAGATCGATACCGGCACCATAATCAGTAGCACCCATCAGTAGTTCTGGAGCCCGATACCAGAGTGTCACAACTCGACTGGTCATGGGCTGCTTGTGGTTTGGATCAAAGTTTGTAGCCAGACCGAAGTCTGCAATCTTTAGCATTCCTGAATTGTCGAGTAGAAGATTGGAGCCCTTGATGTCACGATGCAGTACATGGCGACTATGACAATGCTCCAATCCCGAAAGAAGCTGCTGCATATAACACTTCACCTGCTCAAAGCAAAGCATGTAAATGACGAAGCAAGTACTTCTTCCCTCAAATTTCCGAATAGAACAAACAAGCACCAACCTGGGCTTCCGTGAATTTGATCAGTGGGCTAGCAGCAAGACCAGCAAGATCATGCTCCATATACTCGAAAACAAGATACAAACTACAAGTCATCCTAGAAGTGACCAACCCTTCCAACTTGACTACATTGGGGTGATCCAACCGCCGCAAGATGTTAATCTCCCTCGCCATGAACTTCACACTCTCCGGCTCCAGATTATCGAATCGCACCTTCTTCAGCGCGACGATCTTATCCGTATACGTGTCCCGAGCCTTGTAGACGTTGCTATAAGTTCCTTGCCCAACCTACCAAAAAAATCCGCAAGCAGCAGCAGAAAAGCGCCGATTATCGTCAAAATCCGTCAGAAAAAAATACAGAACAAAAGATGTCACCTTATCGATCTTCACGAACGTATCGGCCCGTCTCGGGATCCACCCGTCGATGGCCTCGCCAGCGACAGCAGACAACCAGGGAGGCCACCCGGCGGCCACCTGCTCCCCGTGCGCACTCCTCCCGAAGCTCCCGCTCCACGGGTCCATCCGCCGTTTGTCACGCTTGCGCTGTCCACTGCGACGCCAGAGTCGCGAGTCATTTTCGTCCCCGCCTCCCCTATCCTTCCTCCCCCCCACCGCCTCCTTCCCCCCCTCCACCTTCTCCTCACTCGCGTGCGACTTCGACTGCAGCTCCCCGTCCTTCTCCTTCCTCCTCCCCCTCCTCTTTCCAGTAGACTCCGCCGCCCCATCGGAGGCCACATCTCTACCCAGAACGCATCCCATGGAAGCTTCCCCGCATCGCTCGACCGACCGTCCCTGGCGGAGATCTCGTCGGGAGGTGGCCGCTGCCAAGGGCGGACGAGAGGAGGCGCTCCGAGCGAGGTGGCGTTCTCTCAGGTTGTGAGTTGTGTGGCTTAGGCGATGGGTATAAGGCAAAGTGCGTGCATACGTGGACAAATGGGATTGGACGAGATTAATCTAATCATAACAAATCGGTTGATTTCAACCAGCCTAGTGAATTTGGTGAACAAATTTTTTTTACTTTTATTTATTTATTTATTTATCTCTACTTTAGTCAATTCGTTTTCTACCGTACTCACTTCCCGCCACTGTTCGACATCGATCTCAACAGCAAAGCTCCTTTTATAAGATCTTGATTTGTACGACACATCTGAAATTTTTTTCTTAATTTTAAAAAATGCTAATCGTGAAAAAGCATTCATGATTACTAAAATTTTCTTAACTTAAATTTTACCTGATCAATTAAAAAATAACTAAAAATAATATATGAGTCTTAAGTTTCAGTCATCCTCTAAATATTTTTTCCAACACGCTATTATACTCGTAAGTTCTTTATTAAAATACTTTACAAAGATCTTACATGTAATTAAGATACATATTAATTCTAATATCATATTAAAATCAATTGAAAAAAAAACTTATAAATGATATAAAAATTTCAATTCATGCTCATTAACCAAACTTCAATTTCAATTTTAACTTTACACAAATACTTATATATCATTATCATCGTATAAACTTTCATACATAAACTTCTAACTCATAATTTACTATCTAATTCTAATATTGTTTGAAAAATTACTCTTAATTTTAATTTTTTACAATTATTAAAGATAAAATTAGAACTAAATTTTGTTAACAAATGAAACCTCAAAGTTTCATTTATATGACTATTTTTCCCCACAATTAATTCTACCCAAAATCTATAACGTTGATGGTATTTGTTAAACGAGTCAAGTAGTTCATAAAGCACATTGATTCAAGCTGAGATTTCCTGCACATTTGACTAGTTCATAAAATGAGTGTATACAACAGGTTCTTGGTGTAAAACATCTTAATATTGACTGATAAATAACAATTAACTGTCTAATTCGATTTTGCCTTTTTTTGAAAATAATCGAAAGTTAAAAATTCCGCTAAAAAGAGGTTTCCTGCAGTTACCTTAAGGTTGTCATATTCACAATTATGATTTAATCGTTTTTCAAGTAATTGTGGTGTTCTTTTGGCAATGAAATAAACAATAAACTCAAAATGCTGTGTAACCACACGTGAGGAAAGTCTACAACTAGAGAATTTCCAAAAAGGAAATTACAAGTGAACTAAAGAAGATTCGTATCTTTAAAAAATATAAATGATAAAAAATAAAAAATCGAAATTTTCGGCACACTCAACCCCCTCCCCCTAAGTCAAAAAAAAAAAAAACCACTAGAGAATATACAAAGCAAAAGGTAGTAAAAAATCTTATTCAGCTCCTTTTCTACTAAATTGTGGTATCTGCCAAAAAACCCTTAATTGTGGTGCTTCAGTGTGCCATGGTTACCATAATATCGATTTTACAGAATCAAAATTTCAAACAGAAAATAATTTTAGTATCACTCCTATTTTATTTTAATTCAATTATAAAACTTTATTATATTTTTATTTTTAGTCTTTAAGATGTTTTAGTCAAGAAAGGAGATTGACAAATGATATTTTAGTTAGCTGCTAATGTTCAATGCTTCTTTCCTAGTGGTGACCTTATAAGATTGGAGAAGATGATCATAAGATTGGAGAAGATCAAAATATAAAATTTTATTGCTACTACTTTGATAAATTCCAAAGTACCTTCCTCACCGGAAACAGCACTGGCAGAAGCTCTGCAACAAGCCTAATTTGTAACACATGTGACAATGTAAATAATAATATCTTCAAGTTTATTCCCCACCACTAAGAGAGATGTTTATATGGCAATGGCGCAATGCCATGAAGCAGCACAAAAGAGGCCGTCCTGCCCAATTCACATGAAAGAGGTGCAAGATTCCATGAGCCAACCAAATATTCTGGCAAGTAGTGCAGCATCAGGCAAAAAAATATGGAAACATTAATGCTCTTACCTGCTTTTCACATGGTATGAAAAATGAGGATGCTTGCCTATTGGTAGAATACATCCATAATCCTACAAAGTTTGCATCATCGGAATGGCATTCAGGCGGCACCTTAGAAAGTTTGCAAAGCAACTGCAGTCCTACATGTGCATTTTAATCCAAAAATGCACTTCACATATGAATATTACCAAATCTTGAGGTTGCCCTCAAGATTACTTCTCCATGTGAGAAATTCTTGAGATGGAATTGGATGTTCTCACAGGTGGGGTGGAGCGAACTGGTGCAACAGACCTGACATTAACTGCTGGGGCAAGGGAGAAAGATGGAGGTGCACTAGAATTCAACTCTGATCTTCTGGGTCTGGCCGAGTATACAGGGACTGCAGTTCTAATTTTCACTAGGGGAGCCAAGAACGAACTTCTGGCTCTGAAAGCATCCACTTGCCGGGCAGCTTGCTGAATGGGAAAACCAGACCTAGTCAAATCTCGAGCAATTGAAGGCAGAGATGGAGAAGCTCGGGGTATTTTCAAGGAGCATGTTGTTGAAGATTGGTGATAATTATGAGGAGGCATCCCAGGATTCTTCAACGTAAATGGAACACAAGTTGGACATGGGGAACTAGAGAGACATGATCCAGGATGCATCCATTCAAAATTTTCCCTTCTCCCTTCACGTTGCTGAACCTTATGCATGTTCTTCTTCCCGGCACCATCATGGATGACCAAAGGATTGCAATCACTGGCAACTGAAAAGAAAGAAGGGTTGCTGGCAACGACTTCCTCATCAGGTATGTCAGTGACACTTGACCAACTGCATCCTTGCTTGTCCTTCCAAGGTTCTTTAAACTTGGGCTCAGAAGACTTGTTAATGGAAGGAGCGCAATTTGAAGTCTCATAGAGAGAATACATTATTGGACTTGATTGGTCACTGATATTTTGACCAATTGGTTCTCCATTAACATCAGAAATCCTAGTGCTCATCCACCCATCATTTCTTATGATGCTGTTCTCCTCGTGTACCTCCTTTGAGCTGGCCTGGGTGCTACTTCCAGGTAGGAAACACAAAGAATGGCTCCCAGAGAACAGAGATGAATCCAGATGGTCCTGAACTGTACCTGGGAAATATTGTTCTTTAGTTGACTGCATATATGGTGAATTTCTAGAGCCATTGGCAGCTGAGGGGGATGGCAATGCTAGCAAAGGATTTGGGAGACGACGAGAATGTTTTTGATCCCATAGTTGATAACTTTCTATATCAGGAAATACATTAGAAGGTATCCACCTTTTATAAGGTGATGGAACCAAATACAAGGGTGCACTACTAGCTGAAACTGTCTTCAGCTGGCGTTGCCGGTCATTTTGGGGGGATGGCTTGCACCCACCTGCCAAACACAATTTTGCAAGTGCTTGGGCAACAATAACTTGCTCCTGATGTTCATTACCATCAGACCCAAAAACAGTTGAAGAACCCAAACATGGCACTGCAAAAGCACAACACCACCAAGTGAAACCAAAATGTCAGCTATAGTCATGAAAGGACCTCACATAAGAAAATCACGAGAACATAGTGCACACAGGAAAATCACTATTTCACGAATGTCACATTTCAGAATTGATGAAATACATGCTCCAAAATTGCCATCAGTATTCTATCGTACATGGAAATTTTGCTACTGAATTCTGTCTCCTAGACTTATCATGGCTGCTACTAATTTGAATGAGATTTAATGTCATTTTAGCAATTAAATGTTTAATAATTTCAAAAGAAAGACATTTAAAGCTATGATTTCAAATTATCGTTCTTGAAGTTCTCAACATCAGATATGTAATATACAAATTTTATATTACTTGTTGAAGGGGTATTGGCATGACAGTAAACAAAATATCCATTTATGAAAGTAAGGCTTCAAACAATTACTCTTCCTAAACTATACATTGGTGAGAACCTCGCATGCTAGATTTGCTCTTCATTCAAAAATACATATTTCTGTACCTACATACATAAATGAAAATTCATGATAAATAAATATAGAACTCATAGACTGTACTATATTCACATTTGGAGATGGCAGCATTATCTCCAGGTTTTCGGATGTTGCAGTTGCAACTGTCAAAACTTAGGCAAAACAAAAACATTATGGGATAGCTTTACCCTCAGTGTCAAACTATCAGAAGAAAAGGTGCAGAAATTCTCGGACTGAAATGTTTGATAGCTTAGTCCAAACCTCATTGCAGGCTTGCAGCCTATACCTCAATCCAAATGTTTCAAAAAACAGAAAACAAGCATGGTATGGATCAAAGCTCAAAACCTTTTTCTAATATGGGTTTAAATGGTTTTTTGAAGAAAGGTATAAATTAAAAATAAATAGCTATAAATGCATTTATATGTGTACAACCATCATAATTATCAAACTAGATCAACAAAAAAGTAAGCCCATCACAATTATCACATGTAATATAATTTAAAGGAATGTATGTAGAATATGTGTAATTATCACTGAATCACAAACCAATAAATTAAAAGATATACAACAACAAATGCCAAAAATTGAAAATATCATGAAACATTTAAGAAAATAAGTATAAAAAAACACCAAAATCATGAGCATGCCAAATTGCCAGTTACAAGAAATTAACTCAACAAGCACCATCCTAAAATTATTTTTCTATTTTGCTATCGATGACTCACATATGATTCTATTTTTCCAATTTTCCATCCTATAAGGGTAGAGAATGAAATGAGAATAGTGAGTTATACCAAAGAGTACAATTTTGCTTACGAAAAAGAACCATTCCTTCAAGTATCTATTATAATGATCCATTTGTTCAAGCACTTCCTTCTAAATGATGCATTTAACGTGTACAACTTATAATTGATTCGTACACAGGAAAGAAATCTATAAAACAACTTCAAATGAGAATAGATATGTAGTTACAATGGTCACTCATGCCAGCCACAATAAGCAAACATGATCAAACAAACAATGGTCAATCACATTGATCATAGTTGCAAACAAGTTTGACTTTCTAATAGCAAGCGGGCAAAAATAATGACCAAGAACATTGGCCTTTACTTGAACATGAAGATATGATCAGTAGTCAATCATGTTGACTTTCTAATCATAGGCAAGAAAGAACAATAGTAGCCACTCGCATTAACAATAAAGCAGGTAGATAACAATGACTGGTCATGTAGGTCACACTTTTTTAGGCCATGCCAAGAATTGACATTGCTCTCTAGATTTCTCTAGTGGAAAAAAGGTGTTGATCATTCAACCAAGATCTTAGACTAAAGGATGCATTGTTGCACACACACTTACGATAGAATATTAATAAATTCCTCCCTCTACCATCAGGAAAAGAAAGCTTGGGTTGAGGGCCACATGGAAGCAAAGGACCTCATGGATAAGCAAGAGCACTCACCTTTCCACCTAAAAAAGTCAAATCCATGAATTTAAGGTTCCAAAGGCCATGTCCACCTTCATATTTAACTCAATATTAAATAGAAGATACATTTTTTCTTTTCTTTCTCTCCCATAAAGAACAAAAGAATTTTTTCCCTTGATTTCTATACAAACCAGATGCTTTAGAAAAGTCAAATACATTTTCTTCACATTGCTTGGTTGTACATTTAAAAGGGTATTAACAATTACAGTGAAGGGAAAGCTTGCATAAATGAAAAATTAATATTTCCAAGTTAAAAAACCTTTTAATAAGGAAAAAACTGGTAGAAAGGAAATGATAAAACGTTAAAAAAAAAAAATATTGATGTCATTCTCGAATATGAAAAGAACAGGCTGCAATTTTCTTTGAAAATTTTGAAAATAAATTCAAGGTCTCTTCAACTACCAAGTGCATGTTAAGCATATAAAAAGATAGGGAAAAAACAAATCAGACAGAATTTCATGATGTTTGAAAAGCCTTCGATTTATAAAATAACTAAATAAAATATTGTTTCAAGGAGAGACTTGATACTTATGCCGGAGAAAAAGGCTCACATCGTTTGAGAGCAGTCCAAGCAGCCATGGCAGCATTTTTTTGGGCTTGCTTCTTATTCTTTGCTGGATCTCCTGTATAGGACAGTCCTGCAAGCTCAACGGTGCATGTAAATACGGGAGTATGACCGGGTCCAGATCGGACTGTTGTGTAAACAGGGAGATTTAATCCAGCTCTGTGTGCCGTTTCTTGCAATAAATTCTTGTATACACTGGTCTCGTCCTGTAAGAAAAATTTGAATAACAAACCAGATATAAATATTCAAGTTCTCAAGAAACTAAGTGGTACACCTTGACCATCTATAATTCTACATGAGCAGGCATTCTGGAAGTACGCAGAATAAAACAAAAAATGCTGCTCTCTTTTAACAAATCCGTGAGAGCTTTTCCATTCAAACTTCAAAGATAATCATATGTATAATCTGTTGAAGAGGGAATTATGTGATTCATGGTATACACACATCAGTCAATTCAAATGGTAAAATCTGTCCAATGAGAAAAATCCTTTCAAAGGCAGCTGAACCACACGTACATGCAATGTCCTACTGCACTTCAATGCTGAGAAGGTGAAGAAGTTCAAGCACATAAAACATAACAAACACAATGGCAAACAAGAAATATGAAATAAAATGTGTTTGAGAGAATGATAAGTGTGCACATACCAAAACTCTTGCAGCGAGTGATCTAGAAGGACCCTGCTTTGAGAGTGCAGTTAGAGCCACCTCAGCAGCGGCATGTTCTGCCTGCTTCAATGTAGTGCAAAATACTGGACTCTCGAAATTCTCACCATTGAAATTGACAGCCGCTTTAAACCGAGGGGCATGATCAGGTCCTTCCCGGACACATGTATAAGAAGGCAAATTGAAGCAGCTCCTTTGAGCCAATTCTTGCAGCTGGTTCTTGTACATTACTTTCTGTAACATTCGGAAAAGAGAGGTATCAGGCAAAGAGAAAAGAAACCACTGACAATATGCTTTCTTTCCAAAACAGCCTGAGCATTAGGACATTGGTAACAAAAGGACGGTTGGTCCAACTTTGTCCTATTCCATATCTATGTGGGAAAAGGATAGAATGCAAAACGTATAGACTCCAGAAAACCGTACAGCCATCTATTGATCTCTGTCATGAGAGAAAAAAAGAAGAATCCTTACCAGGGTTTGCCTACACTAACCGGGAAAATCCCTTCATTACTGGATTTTATACAAACCAAAAGACATCAGATACTTCACTGGTGTGGTTTATCATACAAATCCATCGTTGGTAGTAAAATAAGCACACAGAAGCCTAGTGAGCGAAGAAAAATCTCCACCGAAAGAGCATATAATTGTCATCACCGCCATCACACACCAAAGCTGGAGTCCACACTCAAGCAGTGGCGAATCCAACGCACCACCAAACAGACAACCACATAACAAAACAAAAAGAAACCCCTTTTTAAAAAAAACCATGCTCGAGCAACTCAGATCACATGTCTCGGGAAAAGCGCCGCACGAACCAAATTCCTGGATACCCCAAAATTCCGGAGAGCGGAAGGAAGGAACGGTCATACGCATCCAACGGGCGAAAAAGGGGACAGCAAACCCCAAATTCACGCCACCGGGTAGCAGTCGAACCCGTCTCCTCCACCCGCCCCTCCTCCCCCTTCCGGCTACCGCTAGGAGTGGAAGGAGAGCAAAAAAACGAGGGTTTGCGACGGGAGAAGAGAAGAGGAGTAGGCACGCACCTCAGACCATCTCACACATTCACTCACGCACTCACATCATCATCCCTGCTCCTCCGCCTCCTCCTCATCCGCCCCTGTCACTCTCCTCTCCCCTTCTCCCGCTTTCAATGCAGCCCGCTGTTCTCGCCCACCACTGCTACAGTACCGACGATGGAGAGGAGGTGGAGGGATGGTGTCGTCATCCTCGCGCTTTGCCGTTCGTCTCATCATCCCCGCCGAACCCTTCGTAAATGTGCGTGTCTGCGCTTCTCGCCCTCCACGTGGCTGCATTATTTTTTAATTTTTAGTACATCGTCGTTTGCTTCTTCCTTTTTTTTTCTTTTTTTTTGGCTTTTCCGCTTTTTGAATTTTTCTTTTAAACGGTGGAAATGCATAGATATTATATCAAACAGCAGAAGCAACAAGTTTTTCAATAAATTACAGTAAGTTAACGCAAATCAAATTATGAAAGGGTGGAGGGCTCACCAACAAAAAGCACAAAAATTATTCAACTTCATTGACACGATCAATAGAAACAAGTTTGTCAATAAATTAGATGAAGTTAACGTAAAAAAAAAAATACAAAAATTATTCAACTTCATCAACACAATCTTCTTAATACCCAGTTAAATGACAGAAACCTCAGACTTAACAGAAGTCAATCACAATTATCGTCACATCTATTCTGAGAAGTGTGCATGCATGCCTAATTTAGCGTTAGAGATGTTAATCATGTTGTACTAGGTTGACCTAGTATAGCTTAATATGGCCCAACACGATTTTTAATCGACCCTTAAGTAGTTCATATCGGGTCATAGATCGTGCCTGGGTCGGCCCCTATGTAGTTCATGTCAGGTTGTCAGAGGGGAAGAAAAGGAGAATGAAAGGGGAAAAAGTGAAGAACTAAAGAAGAGAAAAAGAAGAGTCGAAGAGGAAGAAGGCAATGGTCGGTTGATACGCAACGATCTGGTCCTTGGGGCTAGTGCGCAATGAGTGGCTGATGTGCAATGGGCAAGGTGTGCTACGCGTGCAATGAGCAATCGGCTTCTGCGCAACAGGCGGCCCACCACGTGCAATGGCCAATGGCCTGCTTCTACGCAATAGGTGGCTAGCGGCCACATGCAACGGCTGTTGCGTGAATTTTTGTCTATAAATTAAGAGAGTTTGGTTGAATTTTTGTTCACCCAACTCCTCCACTCTAATTTTAATTCTCAATTTCTCAAATTTTCTTACTCAATTCACATTTCACAAATCACAAACAATAGTCCACTACTAAGGTCAAAGTTCTGAAGCCTACGAATATCCTTAACAAGACTTTCTTGAAGTTGAAGTGACACCATTAATAGAGACTACTGGAACTTCAATTTCAACTGTACTGCCAAAGAAGTTTCAATAGAAAACTTCTATTTGGTCAAAGTATACAATAATGATGAAAGTTATAATGGACGACACTTCACAGGAACGAGTCTTCTACAACGTCTGTAACGTTGACTTCTCGTACAAAACATCTAGCAGTACAAGTTATTTAACTAGGCATATTAATACATGTGAAAATAGAAATAAAGATAAAACTATTTAAACCCAACTTTCTTTTACTCTAGAAGATAGTGTTAACTCATGAAAATATGATTCTCAATGGACTAGAGACTTACATGCTAAATTTATTTGTCAAGAAGATTTACCAATAAGTTTTAAAGGTAATAAACATTTTAATGAATATATTAATAAAGCATGTTGTCTATAATATAAACATGTGTCTAGAAATACTATTAGGTCAGATATTATGAATTCATTTAATATGCTTAGATTAGAACTTATTAATGTTATGAGTACAATAATGACATGTATAGCATGCACTTCAAATATTTAGTTGGGTAGAATTAAAGATGGGTATATAGCTGTAACTGCACATTATATTGATCAAAATTAAATTTTACAAAAAAGATTAATAGGATTTAGAAAAATTCAACATCCACATATTGCTAAAACAATTTTTGCAAACATTATGGAAATTTTTGATTTATATGGAATTAAAAATAAAATAGGTAGTATAACTTTTGATAATGTAGCTAATAATACTGTAACAATACTAATGTTTAAAACTAGATTAAGTCCATCAAATGATTTTAAATTATTTCACCGAAGATGTATGTATCATATAATTAATATTATTGTACAATCAGATATAAAAGAAATTAAAATTGTTAAGGATGTTGTAAGTTTTATAACTAGTTCAGGAAAGTGGCAGCAATAATTTGATGAAATATGTGATTCTTTTGAAATACCGCATAAAAAATTCTCTTTAAATGTTCAACATAGGTGGAATTTATTATATTTAATATTAAAAAATGTATTACCATATGAAATTTCCATAATGTCTATGTATAATCGTCATCATTGTGATGATTATCAAAAAATAATTAAGTGATGATCATTTTAAAATTGTAAAATGTTTTGTTGAATTTTAAAAACTTTTTTATGATGCAACTATTAGATTATCAGGAATTTATTATTCTACATCTATCTACGTGTTGCATCATTTATATGATATTTCATGAGTTTTTAATAAATATGAGGCATATCTATTTTTCCAACCAATAGTAAATAGGATGAAACAAACAATTTTAAAATATTGGAATGAAATTCCTACATTATATATTTTGATTGCATGCTTAGATCTTAGGTGTAAAATAAGATATGCTATTAAATTAATTAGGGGAATAAAAATGGGTTTAGATGTAGATTTAAGATTAAATATTAATACAATAGAAGAACAATTAAATCAAATGTCTGATTTATATGTACAAAGATATGGATTAAGAATAGAACATTCTCTTCCACCAATGTCTACAATATCAGAATTAAATGTTGGATCATCTTTAGACTTTTGGACATTTTTACAAGATCCAAGATTTGATAAAGATATTCTAACATCATCATCATCATCATTATACAATTATAATCATATAGTATCTAGACAAGAATTAATTACTTTTAATTCAACCAATCACCAATTATTATTATTTACTCAACATTCTAACTTAAATACATTTGATGTTTTAAATCGGTGGAGGCAACAATCAATGATTTTTCCAATATTATCAATAATGACAAAGGATTTATTAATAATTCTAGTGTCTTCAATAGCTTGAGAACAGATTTTCAATATAAGTGGCAACATGCTTGATGACCAAAAAAGCAGGTTTAAAGAAAATATAATAGAAGCATTAATGTGTATAAAAGACTAAGAGCTTGCTTGATTCTGTGAACAAAATCAAGTTGAAGAATTTACAGAGTAACTCTCAAACTTAAACATTTCATAATTAAAACCTTGTACTTTTTCAAAAATGTAATTTAATTTTGTTGTAAATTTTTTTAAAATGTAATTATAAATTTGTAATAATGTAAGTATAAAATATGTAATTCATTAATAAATAAAAAAATTAATTTAATTATATGCATTGTTATCTTATTTATTAAGTTGTTAAAGGTTGAATATTGTTTGAATTAAATTTAAATATTGATAGTTGAATACTTAATTGTTGATTGTTGAATGTTGTTATTTGTTAATTAAATAAATATTTTTTAAAATTAAATATTTAAATATTAAATACATATAAATTAATTAAAAAATCATGTCAGTTAATATCATGTTATTGATCGATACAAATAGTATTTTTCATGCTAAAAGGCCACATCTAGGTTAGTCCATTGGCTTTGTGAGTCATGCTAACATGACATGGTACGGCATGATTGACATGTATAATTAGCAATGGTGTTTAAAATTACAACTCTATCATTAGAGGTGTCAGGTTGAGTCAAATCATGATACGATCAATGACACAATATGATTAGTACAACACAGATTAGCGGGTCGTACTTAGGCTAACTTTTAAAACATTGCACAGACACAATACAAATTTCGATGACACGAATGACATGATTCAAATCATTCTTTACATACTATAGTTTCTAAGAGTGAAATAATTCTTTTAACATCATCAATCATCAATATCTATAGAATGAATATCTAAGTATGAATTCCTTTAATGTAATAGATTGATGGAAAAAAATATTTTAAATTTTCCAATTTTATCATATATGACAAGAGATTTACTAATAATTTCAGTATTTTTAATAACATGTAAGCAAGTTTTCAGTATTAGTGAAGTATGCTTGGTGACAAAAGATCAATGTTAAAGAAGGATATACTAGAAGTCTTGATATATATCAAAAATTAGAAACTTGCTTGATTTTGTAAAAAAGAAGAAGATAGTTTGATGAATGAATTTTTTGATAATTTTAATTTGTAAATGTAAAGTTTCTTTTTTTTCTCAAATTGTAATAATGTAAATGTAATTTTATATTAATTAATTATTATTTATGTAATGTAATTTTTAAAATTTTTTAATTATTTGTAAGTCAAATTCGTACATTTCATATAAAAATAACATTTGTAATTTTTTCATAAACATAATGATATTTTTTAAAGTTGTATAAATTATATGTAAATTGATGATTTGAAATCACGATACATATTAAATTTATTATAATTATATAAATATATAATACTAATATTATATTAATTATTTAATAAAATAAAAATAAAATTAGGCCAACATGATTCGACATAATCAATGACACGGTTGATCAACACGATCCAATTAAGTTGTGTCTAGGTTGAAAAAAAGTATGCAAGACACGGTACGACATGACACCAATAGTACTAGGTTGTGAAAAATTAGGTTGTACTGACATAACACGGTCCAACATCTTTATCCATCACTAGAAGAATGATTTAACTAAAAGTTAGCAATATCCAATATTTGTGTAGTCCTGACATTTTCTCGTAATAGATCGATTTATGTGAATATCAACTTGATATTTAAGGTTCATTTGTATATGTCAAAAATTTGAGAAATGAAAGTTTAGGAAATAGAAAGGGAAAATTAAGAAATAGAAAAAAATTTAGAGCTATTTGTGAACATGGTGGAAATTTTAAAAAATTAATTTAAAAAAATATAAATATCAACTTGATATTTAAAATTTTAAATTATAAAAATTATAAAACAAATGACAAGATAGTAAGCAAATACATAGTACTCATTTGTTTTCTTAACTACAACTTCAATTTCAAGTTTACACAAACTTCTATATGTTATTGTACAAATTTTTATACATAAAGTTTTACTTTATAATTTACTATATAATTTTATTATCGTTTGTGAAATTATTTTTAACTTCAACTTTCTATTGTTATTAAAGTTAAAGCTAGATAAACAAGGAAGCCTTTCATATTTTACCATTTTTTGTAACATACACAAAAACCATGAAAAGAAACATTTTCTATCAATTTTCATTTCCATCAATTACCATCCATTTTCACCCTTTACCATGGCCACAAACATAGTAGTATCATTTACTTTGTTCATTTTTGACTTACTTGGTTCACTTTTACTAAATTTATGTGAAATTTATTGTGTAAAGTGCACACGTGTAACGAAAACAATAGTTCATAGTCATTTATGTTTGAATATATATTGTTGTGTATTTAGAATTAATAAAAAAATGATAAAAAATTTATCTAAAATTTACATCATTTCACGTGATTCCTATTAATTCTAAATACATAAACATTACCTGCTAAACGAATCCTAATCTTATATATTTGTATGGAAAATATTTTACTGGTTCACAAGATAACAATTACCACATTTTAGTCTACGTTGTAGAATGTTGTTAAAATATGTAGTCTTGTTGTCATTAATATTTCAAAAAATTTAAGGTCTAGTGTGCTTAAGCTTCATGTGCTATGGAAGAATCAACTTCAAAAATTGTAAACAACACCTGCAACGAAAGTAATGAAAAATTTATATAATAATGATAAAATATAAGTGTTTACGTAAAATTAGAACATTATCCCTTGAAGCCAAAACAAACAAAGTTGAAGGTGAAATTTTGGTTACAGGTCCTTTTTCAAATACCGTTTTGAAATTGCTTAAAAACATTAATTATATTATGCAAAAAAATTATAAGGGAAAATTTAAAATTATTCCAACAAATTATTAAAATTTTATCTTAAAATTAATTAGCAATAAGTAGGTAAACATAGTTTGAATGTAGTGGTTTTGATATCGTGCTGAAATTTCATTTTAAAAATAATTAACATTAAGTAAATTAATTTTGTATATATTAGGCACATTTTTATTTATACATTTATTAATGTAAAATCATTTTAACACAAACGAGCATCACTCCTAAACTTTAATTCTTCTCCACAAAAATTGTTCTTTTAACTTTAAATTACTCGTAATTGAAGCTAAAACAAACGTAATCTAAAGCCATCGAATCATCACTACGTTTACGTGACTGTAATTTGCCTACGACATTTTTTTTCTATCGTGAAAGAAAAGGTTGAGACACATTAAAATTAATTTCGTAAATTGATTACGTAATAATTAAGATAATAAAAATTTATTCATTTTTTTTTTTTATAATAATAATAATAATTACAAAGAAAATGAAATTTACCAGAAACACCACCGCCCGTGATCACGACGTCGAATGGCAATTAATGCGGAAAGCGACTGTCATCTGCCCACGTCATCAATGCAATTGCGGTAGAGCCGGATCTGGTCAAGATGGTAAGTGATCTCCTGTTACTGCTGGTACCTTTACATATCTCAGCATGATACTCATTAATGTTAACCGACCTGTCCTAAAAATTGCGGATTTGTAAACGAAAGATTTCTCTTTTCTAAGTACATTCACCGCATTTCCGAAAAAAATGTAAAAACGTTAATTGTAGGAGCCAATGAAGCACTTACGATAAGTAACTGAGAGTGTGTTTGCTGATCAATACAACTTTAAATTCTTACTGCTGCGAAGTTGAATAAACTTTCACTAATGTAGATGCATGTTAATTTCGATAGACGTCAATATTATCAACTTAACTCTACAACAACACAACACGCTATCAATGCGAAATTCCCACTAATGCAAACAAATTCAGCCTGAGTTTTTCAGAAATCAACAACAAGTATTATTAATGACAACATCAGTATTTGTAATTTTCGTTTAAATTTCAGTTAACGTGAATACAAACCTCTATCATTATGGTAAAAGTAGTAGTTTTTTTTTTTCTTACATATCTAGGATTAGCTTAGTTGCGTACCAATCAAAATTCAAATTTTGGTGATAATATATTTTAATGCTAATTTGTCTTTGTGAATTGGAATTTCTCTGAAACAACGCACGCAGGGTAATCAAGACGTGTTTGTTCAATATTAAAGTTAATCTTAAAATCAATTGTTGGTTAAAAAAAAACAGATTCCGATATCATGTTAAACTTTACATTAAAACTAATTTTTAATAAGAAAATAGAGAGATACGGATAAATTCATCTTTACATTATATATATTAATTAATCAATCCCATACGAATACGATGATACATGATAAAGATGGCGATGACACGCATGGACATCGCATCGCATCTCCATGTGGATACCCCCTCTAGCGACTGCGACGGTGAAGGGAGTACGCCGAGAGGCCGACGAGCAGGACGAAGACGATGGCGGCGGCCAGAGAGATGGCGATGGCGCTGCCGACGTGGCGGCAGAACTTGTCGAAGACGTCGCAGATTTTGGTCCACCCGATGAAATCGTTTCCCTTGTAGCCGATGTAGGCAATGGATGCGACGGCGCCGGTGCTGGAGGCCATCAATCCCGCCATCATCTGCATGCCACGTGGATCGACATGATCATATATAGGATTTGAATTTTAACTTCCAAACAACAGAGTTAGGATTTGAATTTTAACTTCCAACTGCACTCATTAATTAGCGCCGACGATTTCATCTTCCCAACGAATAGACGCCTTCGAGGCATTGGCAT
The DNA here is from genome assembly GCA_024699675.1 of Amphibolis antarctica. Lineage (NCBI taxonomy): Eukaryota > Viridiplantae > Streptophyta > Magnoliopsida > Alismatales > Cymodoceaceae > Amphibolis > Amphibolis antarctica. The sequence goes on along the minus strand of JAMKPZ010000527.1, from coordinate 21,142 downwards.
TTTTATTTAAAAAACAAATACAAAAGAGTTATCATTTTTTTTAGCATTTTTTTCTGGTACAAATCAAAGCAATCCATCTCTTTAAAAGATCGACGCTTCGTCTTATTTGAAAACTTAGGCGCCGTGTTTGCCAAAATTTGTCGTGTAAAAAATGTTTGACGACAGTGTGAGTTGTTTATTTATTAGAATTCGAATATTAATATAAATTACAAGTATCGTTACTTTTCATAAATTAAATTATTTTTATTTTTTAATAACATTTTTTAGTTTCGTTGGAATTCAAATTCTGATAACAATTTAATCAACCTGGACTTTTATCAACGTCCATGAATTAATACATATAAAATATTCCATTTTTTAGATTTATATACATATATATTTATATCTATATCTGTCTATCTATGTATTGCCAAGTTGTAACGTAAAGATAACATTTGATTTTTTTAGAGACTTCTCGGTGTCTCGACGGAATTTGTGTCTTTGAAAAATAATAAAAAATATAAAAAGTTTACATATATTTTTATTATTTATTATTTTTCATATATTTAAAAGCCACAAATCCTCTCTTAGACTCTTATATGCATACGTTCATTTGAAACATGGCTTAATTACGAGTCATATTTTGTCATTATGGATGCATTAGTTATTTTCTTTGGTATTATTAAACCTTCTATTAGGTAATCGACCTTGTAATATTGAGGAGAGGCTTTCATGTTCTCTTATTTATATATATATATATATAGATTTATGGGATCTTCCTTAAAAAGATAGGGGGGAAAAAAAGAGGAAATTAAATCGAGTACCGCATCGAAGAGCGCCAAGAAGAACAGGAGGCCAGTGGAAGGTGCCGGCACGGGGATGGTGGTGGCGGAAACGATCGCCGTGAGGACGGTGTAAGCGGCTGCGACGGAGACGGCGACGACGTGGTATCTGCGAGCATCGACGAACAGGAAGGACATGTTTAGGCAAAGGTTGCGTACACATAAACATATATATATGGACCACAACGCAACAAACTATACGGTTCCATCATCACGCATGCCTACATTACTGCGGAGGAGTAGGTAAACTTGGCGTCGAGGCTGGCGGTCTCGGAGGGAAAGGTGGAGTCGCCGAAGCTCTTGACCTGGTTCGACGTGGTGGTGGTGGCGAGGGCCGCCACCAGGAGCGTCAGCGACAGCGCCCGGAGGGAGAAGTCGGCGGTGAAGAAGTTGGTCGTGCGGTTCCGGCGGTAGGGGTCGTCTTGGTCTTCGTCGCAGACCATCTTGTGCTTGTCCCCGCCGGAGGCCATGTTCGGCAAGGGACAGGGAGGTACACCTGGAGAGAGGAGGAGGAGGAGGAGGAGGAGGCGTTGGTCTCTGGTTCAAGTAAAGTGGATGTGAAGGCAAGGAGAGTGGCGGTGCATAAATAGAAGTCGTCGACGACGACGTTTCATTTAATAATAATAAGAAGAAGAAGAAGGAGATAAATTTTGGGTATAAAATAAACTACAAAGAAGTTGCAGAAGTTTATCATGATTTTTTTGTTCCGCTTCTAAATTTTAAAAGTAAAAAATAATAATTTTTAGAAAAATAATTTTGAGATGTAAAAAAAGAGTGATTTTGATAATAGAAGGAATAAATTAAAAAATATAAATATTATTATAAAATTAAAATATTTTTAGAAATTGAAAGTGAAAAAAAATCTTGATAAATTTAAAGTTATTAAATCATATATTTATTTATAAAGTCACTTTAAATTAAATTTATCATACACGCCGACAGTTATTTTTTTAAAAAAAAAACACACGATGTTCTCGAAGGGCATGTCAGTGGCACATCGACGCGTTTTAATTCTACCCACCCGTTCAGTTTATATATAATAATAATAATAATAATAATAATAATAATAGAATTTTCCGTGTTTCGGGTGTGATTTCGATGTATCGGAATTTTAAGCTGGTTAAGGCTTTTTTTAAAAATAAAAATTACTTTTAACGTCAGTTTCTTAATATAATTTGTTATATTTTTTATTATGATATTTAATCATATTAATATTAAAATAATATAATATTAATGTTAAAAATATAATTTTTAATGTAATTTTTTCATTTTTTTAATGTTACATCTTTCGTCAAATAGTAGCGAGAAAATTGAGATAGTTATTACTTTTAGTTTCGAAAAGTTAAAAAAAACTATGTTTTCTCATTTTCAAAGTTGAAAATTTTCAACCAAATCCATAATACATTAGTTTAGCTAACTTCAAAAATTAAATGAAATTGGAAGTAATAAAATAAATAAAATTAGAGTTACGTAATAATTAATATAATAAAAATTTATATATTCAAATTTATACGGTTAATAATTATACATAAAACTGTATATAAAATTAGAGTTAAAGTTGAAAAAATTCTTCAACCTTAACTTCTGCATATTAAAATATTTTCGAAATAATTTCACGTTAAAGAAACTTGAATTCGAATTAATCAAAATATTTTCAAACATCCATTTACCGAACCCCTCGGTCTGTGCTTCATTTAAAAAAAATAAAAAAAATCGTACGGTCACGATATTATTTTCCCACATATGTGGCCGAAGATTCCACGTCGATCTAGTCCAACACATGTGGTGTGGAGGTGGTTGTTCTACCTTCTTTTTTTTTCATAATTAGTTGGAAAATGGAAATGTACATGTGGACAGTCACGATTCAACAATAATAATTCTTTATTTTGGTCACGTACGACGGAGGGTGGCCACACTTCCACATTAAGCGGAAGGCGACGTGTAACAACCGCGAATGGACTACTCGACGGTCACGATTCAGCGGAATCGGCGGAGACGGACGCAGCGGTCGCGGCCATCGACTAGTTGCAGCTAACGTTCGTTGGACTCGCGCTCGTCTTATGAACGCCCTCTCTTCACTGACGAATAAAAGATGATCCGTCGATGACTCCATAAATTTCTTCTGATACTACAAGTTTAAGGTTTAATATTTTGGATTTATATCGTTAGTTTTTGTATTTTTTACAATGCGAAATCTACGAGAATTATCCCGAAATAGCAAAAGCTTATTCGGCACGACATTAAATGCGTCTGTTTGGAGCTTCTCTTGTTGTTAGAGCGGTGGATTGATGAGTTGCAACAAACGCACATTGAGGTCCAGTAGTGAGTGGCGGCTACGCTGCAACCACTGCTTGAATATCGATGGCTGGCTGCTGGTTCAGCGAGATGACAACTTCACGTACCCTAGCGCAACATTTATTTCCATGACGTACGCGTACAATTGCGGGACAGCTCATAGTTGCCACGAAGCGGCTTCGTTCGGTTGGAAGTTTTTTTTTTTTTTTTTTTGTTATAATCATTACGCAAGATGATGGGTAAGGATGTACATTTTTTAGTGTTATTTTTTTTGAAAAAAACTCGAGGGAAGATGTACCTTTTAGATGTTTCGACGTGAAAAAAATATATCAAATAAATATTTCGTTAAATAAAAAATAATATTATTTTAAAAATAAATAAATTAATATTTAATAATTTAAATAATATTTTACTGTAAAAATCTAATTTCATGTTTGGTGAATTAATGTAGAGATTTAATAATACATAGTGATTGAAGCAGAAATTTAAAAGCTCTATTTATCTAGGTATTTATTACTATACAATTATATTTTTTATTATGTAATATAACATTTTACAATATCATTTTAAATATGACAACTTTTGTAAAAAACTATCACCTAACTCTCACCAAAATATCATCATCACATTCATATAATAAATATTATTTATTATTTTATTACATATTTTATTCGTACTATGCAAACGTCACCCTCGACCTGCGCCCATTTCACCACCCGTTCGCAACATTTATGATCCAACAAACTTCGCGAAATTACGGGGGGCCTACAGGTGATGCCTTCTTTCGGCTCGTCTAAAAACAACCACAGTATTAATTACCTAAGGCTTTTAGTACTTTTTGCTTGATTGTACTTTTTAAAAATAATAGAAATTAATAAAAAATAGTAAAAAAAATTATATATTTATTTTTTTACTATTTTACATTTTTTTATTTTTTTAAAATATAAATTCTTACTTAAAGTTATTTTATTTGCTTCGAAAATGTAAGAAGAGGAAATCTAGAAATTAGAAATGGAAAAAATTGTAAAGCTGCGTGTACATGTTGTGGATAATTTGTATTTGAAGTTAAATGGTAAAAATTAAATATTTTAATATTTTAAATATATTTTTTAAAATATAATTTCAAAAGTAGCATATAGGGTATTTGTGTTCTGTGAAAATTAATGAAAAAAAAATATTATTGTTAAAAATCTAGAATATTTTTAATTTTTTAAAATTAAATATAAATTTGTACAAATAGTTTAATAAAAAAAATTTATTTTTAGATTTTTAATATTTTAACGATGAAATTTTTTATATATTTTCACTTTCATTAATTTTAATTTTAAATTTAAAAGTTAAAGTTTTTATACAAGATTACAATTTATTTATCTATTTATAATACTAATATGTATGTGCTGCTAATTAATACTAATCGATCGATCAATACATAAGATCGGTACCAAAAATTTATCAATAATCTATTAATAATCACCGAAAATAACTAATTAATCACTAACAATTTATTAATAATATCTGAAATCACAAAAAATCTATTAATAATCTATAAGATAATCAAAAATTATCAGTAATTTCTATAATCTACAGGACTTTGTTTGTTTGGGTGTTTTTCTTGAGATAAGTTAAGTTTTATGCGATAAAATATATAATTTATAATAAATAAGTAATAATATTAATTTAATTTTATAAATAATAAAAAATATAAAAATTATTTAATAAATTTATTATAAAATATTATGATATATAATAAAATAATAATAATTATATAATATCAAATATAAAAACAAATACGACAAAAATCTTGACGGAGACGAGGAATTTGAAAGGACATCAATTGGTTTCTCGACATGCGATGGAAAAGACGTGCAATTGAAAACATGCAACAAAGAAAATGATGACACCACGACGACGACATGAGGATCTCAATAGAAAAAATCATAATGATATATCGCCGAATTTTTTATTTTTTTTAATTCAAAGTTTTCGAATGATGCAGATGTTCGAAATTTATAAAAAAAAATTTAAATTTTCTTTTCATGATTTTTAAATGAAATGTTCGATCTTAATCTTTCTCTTATACGAACGAAATTAAGAGAATTTAAATTTAAGAAAATTTAATTTAATTTAAATATTTGTACGAATTTATTTTACAAAATTTAATTTTTTTACGAAATTTATTTAATCGAAGGATTTAGAATTTAATTTCAACAAACACTAAAATTTTAAATTTAATTTAATTTTATCGTGTAAGATAAATTTATTTGTCAGAGGTTTTATTTGAAAACAATTTTAATCAACTTTACAAAATCACTTTCGATATCATTACAAAATAAATGAATAAAATTTATGCCATTACTTTTTACGGTGATGTTATTTTACTATTGCAGTAAAGAAATGAATAACGAATTTTATATTTATTAATTTTTCTCATGAATATATTTAGAATACAAAAATTAAGAGCTAAATTATTTAATAAGTGAATTTCTTTTATATAAAGTTCTATTTATGACAAATTTAATTTTTTTATACTAAAGATTAACTCTTAATTTATGTAAAATTGGTAGACAAATCCATCCATCTTAGGTGTACCCTTTTTTTCAAGATTTTTTCCCATTTCTTCGAAAAGAAAAACTTTTCTTCGAGGATGGAATCATTTTCTTCTTGCGCCTGCCAATATTTGTTGGCTTTCTGTAGAAAGAGAAATCCTCACATTTTAATTCAATTTATTGCTGGAAAAATAACACCATCGGAAATTCAAACTTTTGAGTGTTATTTCGAAGATTCGTTATCGAAGTTTAAGGTTTAAGATTTATTACATGAAGTATAAATTTTATCAAACGAAAGTAGAAGTTTTTAACCGTGAAAGAAATAATTTTTTTTTTAATCTCAAAAATCTAATCGTAATAGTTAAAAAAAAAATTATTAAAATTTACGATCTTAAATTTAAAAGTCTACTGATACAATAAAATTATAATAAAATCATTAAAGTAATATTTTAATAATTAAAAGATCTTTTAAAACTTTAGTCTTATATTTAAAATTTAATTAAAAAATATTATTTAAATCTCCTGTAAATTTACATTTTCTTAATATAACCTTAATACAATTTTTTTTTAAAAAAAAGGATTTGCAGAAGAATCACATCTTGCATGTGGTCTCCCGAGGAAGACCGGTCTCCATGCTTAGCCATACATAGAAAACAAGCATATCGTTGTTGGCGCTGCTCCGCAGACAGAGCTAATCATAATGCTTACCAGTTGCAGCGAGAAGACCAGTCCACTGTTGGGTGCCGGTGCTCTTCTCCAGCGGGTCCTCGCCGACCTTCTGAATTCGATCATCATCGCAACAGACGAAGATCGCGCATCAAATCAACCACGCGGTTGGTATCGATTAATACCATCATGAAGCCCAAGCGAGAAGCATCGCGTTCGATATCCAAATCTGGGCGCTTCGTCTACAAAAAGCTGCGTGCCCACCGCAGAAATATTCCTCCACTTTTAGGGCAGCGGCCGGCGTTGTAATATATATGTGTGTGTGTGTTTGTGCGCGCGCACACACACACACTTGGCCGCACCGTCGATCCGTCATGGACGGCTGTGGCAGGCGTGGATTTCCACCGCCCCTTCCCGCTCCGAAATCGTCCACCAAGGAGGCGAAGGGCAAGGGGTCCGCGGCTGCGGCGGCCGAGCCTGGCTCCGACGACGCGTCCAGGGTGGAGCGCGGCCGCAGGTGCAGGATGAACCAGTCCTACGCCGTCCTTCAGGCCATCGTCCCCAACGTGTTCCCCAAGGTCCCCTCTGGTTTCTCGCTCATTCCCCATGTTCCCAATTATTACAATTATTTATCTTATTTTTTAATATATCTATCGATTTGAAATTTATTATTGTTAAATATTACGTCGTCAATATTTTTGACAAATTTTATCTTTGGATTTTGTTTTTTTAAAATTATTATTTTAAGATAATTTTAATGTACTCATAAAATTTTAAATTTGAGAGAACAAGTTTTTAACCTGAAATCTCTTAATTACTAAAATATTATTTTAAATTTCGTTTAAAAATAAGATTTATAAATATTTTTATTACGTGAAGTATATAGAAAAAAAAGATTTTAAAAAAAAATTACATGATTTAAAAAATATTAATTTTTAATTCAAATAAAATCTTAACGGTTGGTTAGTTGCAGGATTTAACTTTTATGATCACTGATAGAAGCTTAAGCATCATGATTAATAAAAAATTATATGTAAATTAATCACCATTCGAAAATTAAATAGTTAATTAATGTTGTCGTTCCAGTAATTAATCATGAGTGCAGAACGCAGGCAACGAAGGCGAAGATAATAGACGAGACGGTTTCGTACATAAAGGCACTGAAGGACGTGGTGAGGGTGATGGAGGAAAAGAAGAGGGTCGGTGGGCCGACGGCGGCGAGCGTCCGGGACCCGGCGATAGACATGGCGGTGTACGGCAGGACGGCATTCTTCGGGCTGCGCGCGGCGGCGAGGCCTGGGCTGGCGAGGCAGGTGTTGCACGCGTTCGAGGAGCGGAAGGCGGAGGTGTTGAGCGCGACCATCGCCCAGGGGGAGAGGAGGCAGACGACCAACATGACCGTCACGGCTCTGGTCGACGGCCCGTGGGTCGTGGAGAAGCTGAAGAATGATCTCATGTTCGTGCTTGGTTGAGCGGCCGTGGTGATCAACATAAAATGCAGAATCCTATCCTCCTGTTCGTGCGTTTTTGAAACTTGAGTCGTTCTTGTTAACCTTTGATTATAGAATCATGATCTTGCTAATCTTTAAACATACATACTTATGGATCATCATGTGAAAAGTAAAATTGCAGAAAATAAAACCTTGAATGGTCTCTTCATTATTACCGAGAAGCTTATTAGGATGGGCAGGCAAGATTCCACGGTCAAGCCGTCGTAGGTTACAAATCCGTGGTTACAATCGTTTGGCAGCTACAAATGGAACGAGGATGGTAAAATCTCAAATGTAAATTGAAATTCTGTGCGCGCGCACCATACAATGATACAAAGGTAGTGTAAAATTCATAGGCTATGTTTAGAAAGAGTTCTAACCATGTACCCGAAATTACTATAATATTGCGTCGTACAATACAGACAAATTTTAGTAATTAAAATTAACTCACAAAAAATTTCAAACAAATATAACTATAACTTCAACTAATTCTAATTAACTTCAACTACAATACAAACGTTAACCAATAATTGAAACTAAAAGTGCAAGCAAACGTAATCGTAGTTATGAAAAGAATGTTGCACATGTACCGTGTCATTGAATTTCAAAATTAAATGAAAACCCCCAACTTTGGAGTGTTGTGATATCAAACAAAGAAATACGAAGCCTACAGCAGTCAAATGGAATTAGAATGTACCTTCAACAGGAAGTCGTCTGCAGAAACAGCGAAGGACAAATAGGATCGCAGCTGCATGATTTGAAGGAAAGGATAAGGATTGGATTCCATATGACAATACATTACTTTTCAGACTGTTTGATGGAAAGAACGAGATATTTTTATCAGCAACCGTAGGTTTGACAGATGAACATTTCCAAAAGTTGAAGACATAAGATGCCTGCCTGCCACAGAATAGTTTTACAAAGAACTTGCATTTTCCACCATGACTAGAACATATCGAACAAATTCCCTAATGGCCCAACAAAACAGTAGCTGAAAGAATACTGTTTACAGGAGAAGCAGAGATTTGGAATTAGAAAACCAGAGTCCCGTTTACAGGAGAAGCAGGGTAGATAGATCTCTTGGCAGTCACCTAACTATGACAATGGCAAGACCATTGTCTTTGATGGCTAAAATGTGAGAAATAAAATCATGCATTCCCAAACTGCAATGACACTGATGTTCAAGTTCTGCTGACTCGCTCATTTTTTGCTAAGAATTAAATTATGAAACAAATTGTACAATACCTCCGAAGACCATCCATCTCTTTTGTTTGCAAATCTTATACAGTCCATACATAGCTTGGGGCATCTGATCTTGGACCAGCAACCGTCCGGTATACGTAGAGCTTTTCAACAGCAGAATCGTCTGACCATGTATCCCAAGGCCCTTTGCTTTCATTGATAACCTCCACATTAAGCCTTGGCATCTTCTGAGCAAGCAACTTGCATGCACCCAAGCTCACAGTACAAGCTGACATCCAAAGGGATCGCATTGTCTCCAGCTTGGCTGCGTTGTCCAGCAAAGCCTTGTCACCAAATGGGCAGCCCATGATCTCCAGCTTCCGCAAGCTCTTGCACCCTGATAGGATGTAATGAAGACCTGCATCACTGTCCCCAGCAAAGGCAAGTGAAAGCATCTCAAGCCTGTTTGCATTTTCCCCAATGAATTTGAAAAGATGATCAGTGAGGAGGCCAGATACTGAAAGACGACGAAGATTCTTGCAAGATTTGACAATTGCACTGAATCCAGCATCAAGAGGCTGTAGTGTAACATAGTCAGGCGTATGAGGCTGAATGACACAGAGACGGAAGCAGATCAGACCTGGCCGGTTATAAGCAACAGTGAAGAGAGCAACATTGGTCATCTGGCGACAGAAGTAGAGAACTGAAACAAGCATTGGGCATCCAACCGAGACACTGACAAGTCCCTGTTCAGTAAGAGAAACAGGTTGTGCTGGACCAAACATCTCATAAGGGAAGACACGCAACTCTTGCAAGAGCTTGCAGGAATTGGCCACGGCTTGTAGCCCTTCATCTTCAACCTGGTCCATTACCTGCTATTGATAAAAATGTAAATATCTAATTCAAAGATAACATCCGATAATTTCACATTCCTCCATTGATATAAGAGTGTATGAAACTTGATGATGTGAGGGAAAAGAAATATTAAGCCATTTATGTAGTATAAAGAAAGGAAATTTTTAAACTAGAGGAAGACGTAGAGAAATAATAAGCCAATTAACTAGATTGCCAAACGCAAAGATGTAGAGGAAGATGCTTTACCCATAATTTGCGCACGTTAGGGCACTGCTTGATGAGCTTTACAAATTCTGAACTCTTTATGCAGGTATAACTCAAATTTAAACTAGCTAGACTATTGCCCACGGGATAAATGGCTGGTAAGTAAAAGGCACATGGCTGCCAAACCCCAGATAGGGATTTCAGACTTTTACAGCCCTCAAATGCCGATGAAAGTTTGGAGTACAATTCTGGTTGTGGATCTGCTGAGAACCTCCCAGTACCTAGGTCGACAAGATGTGGAGCCCTGATAAGGAGGTTGGCCAATCCGTTAAGTGGCACGGACTGGTTTAGCCTCAATCTTTTCAGGTTGGTGCACCTGGTAACAAGGCACTCCAGTATAGAAGCATTAACTTCTCGTTCAAGGCTGAAAAAGTTGAGTGAAACCAGAGAAGTAGATGATTCTGGGAAGCAGCTGAGCCAGCTATCATTCTGAGCATCTACATCATTTTCTACTAAATCAAGCTCCTTTAGATTTCTGAGATCACAAAAGCAAACTGATTTTATGATTGTATTTTATTGCAATTGATAATATAATTATTTCTAAGGATATTTGGAATTTGAACAACAAAATATAGAAAATTATCAAGTGTTGCCTAGCCAAAAAGTCTACAACTGTTTGAATTGTTTTACTTTTGGAATCAAAATTTATGCAAATATTATTCTGAGGATGCATTTGCAGAAGTTGTAGTGGCCTCATTCTGCAGGAACCTAACGTGACTTGTACTTGCAACCATGTGGAATTAACATGACAGAACAAAATCAATTAACAATAAAAAACATAACAGGAGAAAATCTTAAAAAGTAAACAAGTAAGGTCCACTTTCGTTACCATTTTTCCAGGTTGTTCATCTCTCATGTGTATTAACTAATGGAGAAACAGGATATGAGTTTGATTATATAATAATCTACTTGCTTTTGGGATAAAATGTACTTATCAATTCAACATTTTCAAATTACCAACAAATATAAGCAAATAATGACTTTCAAAAGACATATATAACAGAATTTTAAATATATACTTTCTATAAAAATAAATAAAACAACAGTCTGTAATTCCTGCTAAGCAACGTAGCTCCAGACGAGCTACACTACAAGAAAAATCCACAGATCTGTAGTGGAATATTGAACCTAGCGAACTTAATATAGAATCCAATATTTTTATCAAATATAAATAATTTAATATACAAATTATGTTAATGTAGCACACTATTTGATCAAAGGAATACACATAATGATCCTAACCCGTAAGGGAAGAAATATTAGATTATAACTGCTAAACAATCAAAACCTGGAAAATTACTTATTTGGGAGAGCAACTCTAGAGTTAGATCACAGAGAGAGTCACATAAAAATTTCAAAGCAACTTCCTATCAAAAATCACTTAAGATTTTGGAATAAGTGAATAACCACCCATTCACACGGAGAGAGTCTTCACTGCCTGTAAGTTAGGTCTCGCATCAACACCTTGGGCAGTGACCAGAAGCCTTGGTCAACGAGAACCAGGCTAGAGACAACTCAAAAGGAAAAAGAATGCACGCTCATGATGCAGTAGCATCGCAACAACTACACATTGATTGAATGAACGTGGACCTTATTAGCAAATTATTTGTACTCAAAAGATGAAGGGGCTGTACTGGACTTGTTTACCAGCTAGACAGAGTATTAAAAAAGTTTAAGTCAACGTCATCATATCAAAAAGCCAGGGGCATGGATAAGATGGCAAGAATGATCTCCCACGGAAAATCCGTAATGCCAAGATAACCACTACTTAAATAGAAGTGTGGAATCTGTATCATGTCGACCACCATCAAAATATATGTGATCCGCGTGGAACAAATAGCTAACAAAATAGGTAGTTCAGATCTAATGAAATAACTCCATGGGCAAGTCGCAATTTACGGCCCTCTTCATCACGAGTGACTTCGACTTTACAGAAAAACAGCTGTAAAGAGGAGGAAGGATTTCAACCAAGTGGGCACCACGGTCCCAAAAAAAAGCCGCCGCCCCATCTCAAACACAAATTCACGGTCAAATCTACTAAAAACGAAGTCATTCTCGTGTACAAAATGTGGATGAGGATGCAGATCAGAAACCAGCTGCTTTCGTCCAAAATGGAGCAACCATTCCCAAAATAAGAATTTTAAATTTTACATCAATAAAAAAGCCTTTCACTTAAACAACCAGATCCATGAAGTAGAAGACCTCACCTGCAATTGGCAGCGATGGCCGCGAGCCCATCATGCGTAAATCCCTCACAAGAAGTAAGCACCAAGGCCTGGAAGTTGCCGAACGCCGTGGAAATCAGCTCCAAGCACTCGTCACTGACCACCATCCTCTTCAACCTGAGCTCCTCCAGCAACGGGCACTTCTCCGCCAGCGCCCTCACCCACTCCATCGCCGCCCCGCCCCAGTCGTGGGGCACCAGGTTGAAGTCCGCGAAGTGCGGCTTCCCTTTGATCCACACCCTCCTCAACTGCGGGAATCTCTCGATGGCCGCCCAAGGCGATACGGCGTAGCAGTTTCCCACAAAGATCTTGCTCCGAGAGTACCTCTCGATCCGGTGCCACGCCTTGCAGACGAGGGAGACGGCGTTGCGGTCGGCATCCGAGGTGAGGAACGAGAAGGTGTGCTCCCAGACCTCGTTCGGGAGCGTCACCGCCGGGCAGGCCGATGCGTACCGGCGTAACGGCGGCGCCGGGGCCGGGGCCGGGGCGGCGACGACCATCGCTGCTGCGCTGTGTGTGTGTGTGTGTGGAGCAGCAGCGAGTGAGAGCGCGATCTGATGAGTTATATAGCGACCGTGCTTGCGAGTCCGGAGTCCGGAGAAAACAAAAGTGGAGAGGAGAGAGAAATACTTGGAGCCATCAGATTTGAACACGTGGTTGAGTGCATAATAACCGCCGTTGGATCAAATAGCCTGGTGCTGCACGTCCGATCCCTCCGCATACGTACCAGCACAAGTAATAAAGGAGCGAACTTGCGAGAGGGTCCAAAAATTTTGTTAGAAATGGACAATTCATATGGAAACGTGACGTGTGCTTTTTTTATAAAAAAAATTCTTCTTTATTTTTTTAACAGTAGGTTTTAAAATTATTATATCAGCCCATGCAGGACTTTTTGTCTAGAAATTTTTTGTATTTTTTACGTGGAGAATTACAATTTAAGGTTGAGGTTTAAGGATTAATATTTTGAAAAGACATAAAAGTTTAACTTAAAATTACGATAAACAAATCAATATATCAAGTAAAATTTTCAATTTTTTGTTTTTTTTGGTAATTATCCTTTTTTGCGTTATCACAATGCTGTTAATTAGTTACCTGAATGTTTTTTTTAATGTAATTCAAAAAATTATATGGGAATCTCTACATTTGCAAAATAATATTTTTAACAATGATGATATTTTGTTTGAATTTAAATTTAACATTTTTTATTTTACGATCAATTGTCTCAGTAAGATTAAAAACAATTGGATTTACATCAACGAGGTGTTTGTACTTCACAGAAATTAACAAAAAGAAAAATTTGAAAAAAATTTTATTATTGAAATGTTTAAAATTTAAAAATAGAAATTTTTATAAGACCATTTGTACATATTATGAAAATTTAGAAAAAATTATATTTAATTTTTTTAAAATTAAAAATATTATAATTTTTAAATATTTCAACAATAAATATTTTTTCAAATTTTCTTTTTCATTTATTTTCGAAAGCACATATACTCTCTGAAGCGTAAAAATTGTGTAAAGTCCATCGACTGTTTTTGAAAATATTTTTTAATATAAAAAAACACCTTTTTTTTTACAGAAAAGTTACAATAGAAATGCAATTCAAATTAAATAAATATTAAAGTAATAAGTAATTGATCTTACCATTTTTATTAATGATTCCTCTTTAATTATCTCTTACAACTGTCAATTATATTTTAATTGCTTATAACTTACCATTCACATCTTTATTAATCAACTTAATTAAGTAGAGTAAGCTAGGTTTGAGTTTCAGTACTACGAGATTTATCATCGCCTAAGGTCAACCTTTACTTCCATAATTAATTGTTTCCATCCATATGTAATGACAAACATTAATGTAATAATTAATCCCACCAATGATATCAATCCGAGTCAATACGTAATTATTCACTCCAGTTTCATTCATCGCGCGCCGAAATTTTTGTTAAATTATGTAATTCTAGTGTATATCAAATTTAATTTCGATATATTGTTTCATGATATTAAACGTGCATGCGATTCATCAAAAGAACAAAATTAGACAATAAAATGGTACGTCGAAAACAAATTTAGTATGTCTTTTTTTTATATATAGTTAATAAATAACATTAAAGAAGTAAAGTTTCAGAACATAAGGAACACATAGTTTAGACAAACAAAATTAAATATTCAGTATATTATTTTTAAAAACATGAATTAAAATGTAATTTAGGAGGAGTTTGTGCATTTAAAAAATAGTTTCCTGAAAAAAAGAAAAATATTTGTCATTTTTTTCTTGAATGGTTGAAGTTAGAGGTGTAGATAAAAATAAGATATTATGTATAAATATTACGTAAGTTACGTGGAATGATAAAAATAAGTGATTTTTATTTGTAATTTTTTCAAAATTATAGTTGATACTCGATTGTTGCAAATATATTGTTATGTTAATTTGGATTAACATCACGTAATTAGTTGAATTTTTATGTTATTATACGTAAAAATATTTATTTTACTGAAATTTTTTTATTTTCCATTAAATACATAAATACTAAGAAAACATTTTTTATAACGTACAAAAATGCTTAAATTTTTTTTTCTAGAAAAATATTTTCTAAATTTATCTTAAAAATTATTTTTCGAATTTATCAAATTTTTCTATAAATTATTTTTTTAGGTGTACAAAACACTTAAAGTTAATTAATTATTTTTTTTACAAACGCATTCGTAAGGTTCCAGCAACATATGTGATTTGACAGTCTGATGCTGTCGTCATTCATTCATTCATAATTGTTGGAACTTCTACTTTTATTTTTTACGATATTTGTTATCAGAAGACTCTTCAATTATCACTGGTCATCTATCTTAAAACTTGTATCACTGCTACACTAAATTTTAATTTGCACCTGCTCATGCATGTTTAATAATTTAATGCTATAGCTCTACGTAAAAAGCAAGGCAAACAAATGCCTACCGCAACTATTTTTTATTTTTTATCTGCTTTTTCATTGCTTTATTTCATTTTATTTTTTGGTGTTTTTATTATATTTTTATATTATTATTATATTTCTCCACGAAGTATGGGTGGGTGTCAGGGTGTGTGTTGTGGATATATATACCTTCTAAATTAATTGCATCTAAATAATCGATGAAAATACATTTATAAATAAATTTTAAATATAACTTAAATATTTTAGAATTATTTATGATCAAATTTACTTACCATTAAAATTTTAATTTTGACAATCCGTATCGATTTTAATCAATATATATACACAGGACTATTCAAACATATATTACTCTTTATTTATCACTTTGGCATCGTAATTGAAAATGAAATTTGAAAAAAATTTTATCCTAAAAATATATGTTTTAACAGATATAATAAAAGTAATTTTTTTCATAATAATTATAAAAAAAGAGATATTTTTACGTCAAGAATCATGTTAACCTAAAAAAATCTGAAGATATTCTCAGCCAACCAAACATATTAATTTTGCCAAACAAAATATTTAATTGCATGAGTACGTCAATTTAAACATTTAAAGGTAGAAATTTTATTTGAAGATAAATTAATAATGAAAAAAAATTATTATATATCATAAAACTCTACTCTCTGTGTTCTAACACTTAACTTTACATATAAATACATACATATATACATGCATGCATACATATATATATATATATATGTGAGAAAAATAACTTTGTAGGTATTTATAGAAATTACTTTTGTAAGTAACCGTTATATATTAATCAAATGGTTTAGATCGTCGGTCACATGTTTATCATTAACAAAGTAAGTTTGTTAAGACAACGTTATCTTTAACAAATTTTTGTTACCTTATCGGTTTACACAACAGAGTAAGTTCGTTGTATAAATTAATCTTTAATAGACTTTCATTATTTTATGAATTTACACAATAGATTTTTATTATCATCATCTTTAAAAGACTTACAGAAGTAAATTTTATAAGCATCTATAAAACCCATAGACTATATATATATATATATATATATATAGAAAGAAAAAAACTCTATAGATATTTACAGATAAACATTACCTTATAGATAAACGTAAATATTACGATCACACGTAACATTTACGCTTAAATATTACAATGCAGCTATAATATTCTATAAATATTACTGCACCTCGTAACATTTACATTTAAATATTACAATGTGACTGTAATCCTTGAACCACACGAAAGAAAAAAGTGTTATAAAAAAACAAATTTCACTCACTGATACCTGTAGAAATAGATTTTACAGGCACAACTGATATATATGTCAATATGTGGACAGGATATCAACCGATCGACTTTTGACCTTTTTTTCGGTTGCGTGGAAGTGTTTCTTTCCTGTTAGAATTTTATTCACGTGCAGAAAGAAGAATTGTGTTGGATAAGGACATCGAGGTATATTTTGTAGATCACGATTTGACATATTTGATTAAAGCTAGCTAGCTGTTCACATTTTTCTCGGGAAAATGATACTTTGAACTGAAAAATCATGAGAATCTAGCTAAGTTGCGATTTCATTGACTATATCATCATACGTGGTGCAGAGTATGCATGTGTAATTCGAGAAAAATGTAACGGGAGATTGTTTGTGTATAAAAAAATTATTATTTTTTTAAATCGATAAATTTAAAAACTAATTTTTAAGATAAATTTTAAAAATGAAACTGTAAAGAATAATTCCACATCGATAAGTATAAAGAATATATATTTTTTTCACTTATAGTTAATTAATAATTCTAAGATAAATTTCAACGTCAACGTAGCTGGCGACGGCTGCCGGAGGTCGGCGAGAGGCACGTCCATGAGATTAGCAGTGAGCTGTGAAGATGTGGATTTTACCTTCACGAAACGATCACCGCAGTGCCGTCTCCTTAACGAACGACGACCGCCCGAAATTCATGAACGCTAGCCAGCTTCCTCTTCTTCTTTTTTTAAAAAAAAGGTTCGACAATTATTATACCATGACCGTATTATTAATTTATACGTTAGCTTGTCGGGCGTTGGTAATAATATTGCCTAAGTTCATACGTAAGATTCGCTTTTCTTGAGAGGCGATGATGATTAACTAATTAATCAAGTTATTCGTTAATTGATTCTTCACGTAAATCGAGTCGTGAGTCATTTTAATTACGTCTAAATTTGAATAATAACAGATGGAACGCAGGAGCACGGCAAGCTGCAGATCGATCTCCAAATTAAAACAACAGAAGCTAGACGATCGATCAGCATATATGCATGCACAAGCGAATACTGAAACAAAAGCCACGCATGCGTCAACGAAGCCCAAAAAAAAGAAAAGGCACCAGATGATCATAAGATCGATGAGCGGCATGATTTCAAACCTTAATTAGAATCATGCAAGCAAGCAATTAAGGTTAATTTTAGGTTTATTCCTCAGATTTTTTAAAGAGCACTGAGGCACAGCAATCGTAGAAGTTCGAGTCTAGATCAATCAATAAAAATATTCCAAATGTCAGTAGCAAATTGACGAGGAACGAACAGGTGTTGAGTTGATTCCAGCTACTTGACGGTACGTTTTCAGTAAGAATTTTGTTTTCAATCGCGCGACCACAAGTCAGCCGAAAAGTTTAATCTTAAATGCCTCCATCCGTGATAAAGTAAAATGTGAATAATAGAGTTAAGAATGTTAAGAAGAGCGAATCGTTAAAGTGATAATTTACTGATTGAAAGATCCTTACTGAAATTTATAATCGTTGGTTTAAACCTCCACTACTAATACAGTTAAAT
Organism: Amphibolis antarctica; assembly: GCA_024699675.1. Lineage (NCBI taxonomy): Eukaryota > Viridiplantae > Streptophyta > Magnoliopsida > Alismatales > Cymodoceaceae > Amphibolis > Amphibolis antarctica. Next base: position 3,045 of record JAMKPZ010000527.1, on the reverse strand, counting down.
TATCTTAATATCATAATTTTCCCAAAAGAAAGTTTAGAATAAAAGGGTAAGAAATCGAAAGCAAATCCGAACAGATCTTTTAGAAAAGTGTTTTTTCTTACGGCTAATGTCAAGGTTAAAAGATACGATTGTAAATGAAGATTTGAATCTATAAAAGACCTATGTCTAAATGAAAATTTGAATCTAAGATCTCAAAGTATGTCTAAAGAACTTCTTCTCGTAATCCCAGATTACCGATTTTCAATGGTCCCACGATTGAAAAGTTACCAAAGGAAGAGGTTACCAGCTGTTCTCGATCGAGCTTATTAATCGCACATGGTAAATAGAAAAGATATCGTCAAAAGATGCCTCTTTAATTGTTCTTTCCGTTGAAAATTCAACTTCGAACCCCAACCATGACGGAAAGCAGCAGCATATTTGTCAGCGAACGAATTAAGAATGCTAACCAGTTACGGATTAAGATAGTGTTTTTAATTAGGCAGGCTTTATTAAATGCCGCATCTTTCGTGACGACATAAATTAATAGATAGCGGATTACAGTATTTTCTATTGATCGACGTGGGAATCACATGATATGCGATGATTGAGAATGGGTCGAGTGGCAACTGGCACAGCTTGGAGTCGTACTGGCCGGTCATGGCGTCATGTGCCGAGTACCGCCACCGTCGCGTCGTCCGCTACCATTCGCCCGGGTTCGTGCCCTGGACCCGGGGCTAGCTTTTGCGGTCGCATTGGTCGGTCGTGTGGGGTGCGTGGAACCTCCCTTCCGAGAGGAGGAGTGGTGGTTGGCTGCCGTGAGACCGGAAAGAATGAGGTGCGACGAGGTAGAGAGAGCGCGTTGGGATCCGACGCGCGAGTTTCACAGTGCACCCACCGGATCGAGGGCGGAGGCACGTGGATCGGCGGGGGGGTGCAAAAGGACGAACAAGGTAGATACGGGTGGTGGATTACGATCCGGGGCGCGTGCGAGGTGGTCCTCGATCGGAATTTTACGCGTAGGCCCAGCTCACGGTGACCGCGATCCAGTCGGCCCGCGGGCCACGGCCCGTCCACCAACCCGCCCCTTCAATCTCGCACTTCGATTCCACTGTTCATCGCTGGCTTTCGTGCTTAATTGAATCACTCGTCCTGTAAGGTAACGGACATAATGCTCTGTTTGTTCGTACGTTCGTTATTACGTAATTATATTTTTTATTATACATTATAATATTTTACACCGCTGCCCACCAAAACTTCTGCAACCTTATCGAGTGTTGAACGGTGGTTGGCGCTCCTTCCTCGCTCACCAGGGAGACTAGTAGTTCTGAGGCGCCGAGAACGGCAAGTGGAGAGCCGAGGGTGCGGGTATAAATCCACGGCACTGCAATCACACCTTGCGTTTCACCCTCCCTCCTCCCCCTTCCGGCTTCCGGTTTAGGGTTTTCTTTCTTCGGTGCTTTCGGGTTCTTGAATGCGATGGGTCCAGGCGGCCCCGGCGGTGGACCTGGAGGGTCCGGTGGATTCGGAGGGCCTGGTGGATCCGGTGGATTTGGAGGGCCTGGCGGGCCCTGGGCTCCACTACCAGGTGGCCCTCACGGCTGGGGCGGTGGGCCTTGGGGTGGCGGATTCTGGGGGCCGGGCTGGGGAGCCGATTGCGGTGGCCTCTTCTCCTCCTGGTGTGATATTCGATCCACATCCTTTGTTTTTGTTTTCCTGATATAGTTTGCAACATTGTTTATTACAATGAAAAATATCATACATACATAGATATATATAAAGATTGACGTAACCAGAAAAGTTTCCGTAAAAACTTCTCACATATGTTGTTTTTTTATTTTTTTTAATGGATGATGCTATTTTAAACCCAAGACCTATTTGTGTACCGAAAAAATGTTTTCTAGGAAAATGAAGTAAATCTGAAAAACGTTTTTCAAGAAAAATATAGAAAATAATTTTTTCGTAAATATTTTCCTTCCATTTGTGCATATAAATTTAAAGCCTCATAAATCGGCAAGAAAGTGTTTGCTATGATTTGATTTGGGTGTCCACTGCAGCTTCTACTTTCTGTGCTGCTGCTGCTTAATCCAGGACTGCTGTGGGCCGATGTTCGGCGGACCGTTTCGTGGGCGTCCGGGACCTGGTGGGCCGTTCTGATTTGGAAACGGGCCGGCCCATCCGTGAAACAGACTCAGAGGTAGCAGTACTGCTCCGGAATAAAACTTGCGTGCGTCGTCTCGGTTTCTTTTTTTTTTTCCAAAAAACTTTTCTTTAGTTAAATTTTCTGCTTCCTTCCAGGTATAGATTAGAGTTGTGTTGGAATAGAGATGTGTTGATGGAATCAAGGTACTTATTTCTCTCAGCGACAATCGAATTCATGAACATGTTTTCGTCGTTATCATCAAAAAGTATTATTGCAACTTTTTCTTTCAAATTTTATTTGACAGATGTCAGGTAAGTTAGAAGTACACGTTTTTTTAAATCAATATCTTATTATTTTCTTTTTTGACAACTACAACGAAAAAATGTATTCGTTTGTTAAAATATATATTTTATGTAAGCGTTACGATAAAGTTAAGTTTTAAATATTTATTTTATAACATAGATGCATCACTTAATAATATATATAAAGTTAACTATAAACTTTCGGTATTATTAAAGGTATGATACACTTACAATTAAATTTGAAATATACTTCTCTTGCTACTTATTGTTACAGTGCGACTCCGAACTGCAAACACATTTGTATCTGTAAATTGAAATAAATAAGTGTGATATAGATTTCGACGTACGTAAATCTCAATGATTTCGAATAATAGAATTGAACATAAAAAAAGATTAAAAATTTATGATCCATCCAAAGATGGATTACGAACGCAAAAATACAAATCAAAGAAACACCACCCTTAACGGTGTTTGAAATATATATATGATCAACAATCCGTAGGATTTTCAGCTTTTTACGTTGATGCACAATCTGAATTATGGATAATTTTATATATTAATGATCAACATTCAAGCAAGCAAACAACAAATTAAATGATATATTGCTTGTGGTTCAAGATATTG
>JAMKPZ010000526.1:0-55483 GCA_024699675.1 Amphibolis antarctica | reverse complement strand
GCCTTCCCTTGGTTTTTCCCACCTCTCCGGTCTTTTGAAACTAGGTGCATGAATCCTCGCACCCAAAAGGAGAGGCAGCATGCCGAGCATAATCCGACTCTCTCATTTTTCCCACCAAAACAATTTATGTGGTGATTAGTCGATAACAAACTTAACAAATTCCACATGGCATCCTTTGGTAGGTCCACGTGAGAGATTAAGTTGTTAAAATCGTTCGGCCACTAAATCATTCTTTCAAATTTCTTAATTAGTATAACGAAGCACTATTTCATTGCAAAAATGTGATTTTTCATGTGTTTTAATGTCCAAGGGACAAACAGATATTCTTGTGCTTATTAGAGGAAAATGTGTTGGACTGTATCTTAACAAGTAAAGGGGTACAAGTGAAAAATGGTAGTTCCGCCATATTCAAAGTGTATAAAATGGAAGTTCCATTATATCACATCTTAAGAATTACAAGGGGAGTAAGGAAAAAATGCTAGTTCCACCATTTTCAAAGTGTACAAAATGGAAGTTTCATTATATCGCATCTTAAGAATTACAAGGGGAGTAAGAAAGAAAGGTAATTCCACCATATTCAAAGTGTACAAAATGGAAGTTTCATTATATCGCATCTTAAGAATTACAAGGGGAGTAAGGAAGAAAGGTAGTTCCACCGTATTCAAAGTGTACAAAATGGAAGTTCTATTAGCCGTAAAGTTATGAGCTTAAATCTACGGTTTGCCGTAAAATTATGGAATTAAGTCCATGGCTTGCCGTAAAATTATGGAATTAAGTCCATGGCTTGCCGTAAAGTTATGGAATTTTTGCTGAATTGCATATTTGAAGGTTAAGGGGAAAACAAAATTTTCTCTCTGGTTAGAGGAATTTCCATTGGGATTGTCAGTTTTGTTGCCAAGGGTCAAAGGACAAAAAGGAATTTCCTCTCTTGCTAGAGGAACTTCTACTAGACTATAGCTCAAAGTCATTGAAAAACCTAAGTATTAGGGGCAAAACAAAAACGGAATAATGAATCACATTCTGAATTATATTTCAAAAATTTCTATTTTAAAGGAACAGGACCAAAACAGAATAATGAATCATATACCAAAAAGTTCTATTTTGAAGGAACAAAAAAAATGGAATAACGAACCATATTCTGAATGATGTTCCAATTTTATACAACCTCTTCTTTCAATATTTTTTGTGAAATAAAACCCCTTATAAAAGCATAGGATTACAAATTTGGGTTGTCAACAACTATCAAAGAAAATTTTCAAATTTGAAGTTCCTTGGAGATATCTCATGATCCACTTTACAGCCTCCCAATATCGTTTTCCAAGATTTAAAAGAAATCTACTCACTGTACCAATTGCATAGGCAATATCAAGTCTGGTACATATCATAGCATATATCAGGCTCTCAATAGCTAAGGCATATGGAACATTTTCCATTTCCCTTTTCTTCTCTTCTGTAGAAGGACACTACTTGCTTAACTTGAATTGAGCTGCAAGAGGAGAACTAACAAGCTTTGCATCATCTATATCAAATCTTTGAGGTACTTTCTCAATGTACTTCTCTTGTGACAAGAATAATTTGTTGAAACTCCTATCTCTTTCAATTCCAATCCTAATAATTGAAGAAGGTGCTAAATAAGTCTTTTGCCATGGTGCTTGTTTCAAGCTATAAAGACTTTTCTTCAATGTGTTCACTAAGTCTTCTTTGCCTTTCTCAACAAACCCTTCTAGTTACTCTACGTAAATCTCTTCCTCCAAGTTTCCATGAAGGAAGGCAGCCTTCACATTCATTTACACAATCTCTAAATTGAGACTTGTTGCCAAACCAAGAACCACTCGAATCATCTTCACTACTAGCGAGAAGATCTCATCAAAGTCAATGCCCTTCCTTTGAGTGAATCCTTTCACAACTAGTCTAGCCTTATATCTTGGATGTGACGTGTACTCTTCTTGCTTAATTCTATAAACCCAATTGTTCTTGAGTGCTTTCTGCCTTTGGGCAACTTCACCAACTCATAGGTATGATTCTTATGTAAGGAACTCATCTCATCTTGCATGGCTTTCATCCAGTCCTATTTATGCTCACCTTCCATTGCATCTACATAGCACTCTAGTTCTACACCATCAGAAAGTAACACCACAAACTCATCTGAAAAATATCTAATACGAGGTCTCATTTCTCTAGTTGATCTTCTGAGTGGAATAGTTGGTGGAACTTCTTGCATTTTTGGTTGTTGGTCATGACCATCTGCTTTAGCATCATCCTAATCTTAGGGAGAATCCTGTCTAACTGTGTCTGCATCATCATCATCAACTTCATCTTCAACCTGTCGTGCTAGAACTGTAGGAATTGGGTTTAAATCAATCAACTCTCCTTATTGTTAAGTTGCTTCAACCTGTACTTTGTTAATATCCTCAATTGTTTGATCTTTTATGAACACAACATCACCACTTTTGACTACCTTCTTAGCTATCAGATCAAATAACTTGTATCCAAACTCATCCTACCCACAACCAAGGAGAATACACTACCATGTCTTTGTATCAAGCTTGATTCTTTCATATTGAGGAACGTGTACAAAGGCTTTGCACCGAAATACCTTCAAGTGATCATAGGAGACATCCTTATTATACCAAACTTTATTTGGAACATCTCCCTACAAATAGTAACATGGTGAAAAATTAACCAAATATACAATAGTCATCAAAGCCTTACCCCAATAGGACATCGATAGCTTTTTTTGTGAAAGCAAACATCTGATCCTCTCCACCAATGTCCTATTCATCCTCTCAACAACTTCATTCAACTATAGTGTCTTTGGAGGAGTCTTTTGATGCTTTATGCCTTGTTCCCTGCAATAGACATCAAAAGGTCTACAATACTCTCCCTCAGTATCTATTCAGATGCACTTCACTTTCTTGCTTATTTGTCTTTCAATTGAAGCTTTAAACTCTTTGAATTTGTCAAGTACTTGGTCTTTGGATTACAAAACATAAGCCCAAATCTTCCTAAAGAAATCATCGATAAAAGTAACAAAATATCTAACACCACCATGTGTCATTACCTTCATTGGTCCACATACTTCAGAGTGGATCAGCTCTAACATGTTTGGCTTCTTAGAAGGTGATTGGCTCTTGAAGGCAATTCGGTGCTATTTTCCTGCTAAATAATCTGCACAATTCTTCAAATATACACCTTTTAACTTTGACAATAGATTCTTCTTTAAAAGGATTGTCATCCGCTTCTCATTCATGTGATCAAGTCTTTCGTGCCATAACACACTTTGATCTTCATTCTCTAATGCATTAATAGAAACACTAGAGAGTTTAGCATTAATGTAATATAAATGACATAGCTTTTCACCTTTTATTATTACCATGCTACCCTTGGTGAGCTTGTACTTTTCATCTCCAAAACTACTCAAGCTTCTCAACTGAAATGATGTTGAGTCTTAAACTCTCCACATGTCTAACTGATCTAAGGATCAACCTGGTGCCATTTGTGGTCTCCAAATGCACATCCCCTTTACCAACAATCTTTGCTCTATCGTTGTTGCCCATCTTCACAACTCCAAGGTCACCTGAAGTGTAAGAATTGAAGAAGTCTCTTCGAGATCGATGTGGCATGAATTGTAGCACCACTATTAGACACCCATGCTGTTTCATCATCGCCTACAAGATTTATAGAATCATCACAAACAAAAGTAACTCTTCAACAACTGAGACAACTTCGGCCTCACTATCACTATCATGCTGTTGTGATTTATTCTTCTTATTCTCAATTTTTAGCTTTCAATAGAATCTCTTAGTGTGACCCTTCTTGTAACAATGATAGCATTCAACATTTAAATACTTACTTCTGGACTTGCTTCTGCTTTTCTTAGAACCTTTGGAACCTCTACTTTGACATCTCCCCCGTGACTTTGTAATTAACACATCAAAATAAGAGGAGGAACCCTCTGCAATCCTTCTAGGCTCTTCATTCATCACTTTGGTCTTTACATAGTTCCAAGTAACAATACCATCAAGAGCTGAGTTGCAAACTGTTACTTTCAAGGTCTCCGAGGTACTGATTTATGATCCCTTGAAATATGTTCATATGATTAGACATGGGTGTCATCTCGATATTTCAAATGCATCAACTGTTTGATAAAAAACATCTTGTTGGTGCCTTCCTTTCAAGCATATAGCTCATCCAACTTTCACCACAAGGTACCTGCATTTGTCTCGTCACCAATGTGATTTAATACATTATCATCAATTCACTGTTGAATGAAACCACATGCTTGGCGATGAAGTATTCTCCACTTATCCTCAAATTTATCTTTAGGTTTTTCTTTATTAAAAACAGGTTTGAAATATTCTTTGACATATAAAAGATCTTTCATCTTCCCTTTCCAAGCTTGAAAGTTTGTGTTATTTAGTGAAATCATTCTGCTTGTATTTGTTTCCATTTCACCACAAGGAACTAAACCTTGCCTTGTGCCCCACGGAAAGCACCAACTTGTTGGGGTAAGATGAATCTAGTTGAGACTGGCAAGTAACTTCTCAATGAAGAAATCAAACAAATCACAAGCAAAACAACATCAAACTTTTTACGTGGAAAACTTCTTCAATATGAGGAAGAAAAACCACGGAACCTATCGGTATCCTACTAAATCTTCCACTATAATCAAATGGTGGGCATACAAGATCTTCTCTAGTAATTAACTAGAAGAATCAAATATTTACTATCATCACCAACCAATGGCACAAAACAATAACACAAACAAGAAGCAAACAGATTTACCCAATCAGCTATCTACATTTCAGAATTTCTTGCTATCACTACACAGCTCCTAAAATCACAAAACTTGGAATGAAGGTCAACAAATCCCTAAACCACTGAAAAAAGTTTAGTTAAAACAGACTTCGTTTCACCCCTCAAAATGACCTTCTACTAAGAATGTGTATTGCAGAACTGTAGTAATGAACTGCCTCTGAAATTCCTTTCGAATCTATCATTTGCTGTTTTGATCACCGATCCAACTATCTGATTTGAAGAATATCAAGTCACGACTTTGTCTTTAAAATTTTAGTTAGATCTGACCACAAATGCTCATCTGATTGGTTCTATGATTAAGGTGGTGTAACAAGAAGAGATGTAACGAATTTACAGTCATTACTCCTCTGTTGAAAATGTATTGTTTTTACTTTTTTCTTTTCTCTTCAATAGGATTTTATAGATAAATTGTGTCAATGCCCTTATAAGATGATAAAATATTTTAACTGGGTCATCTTCCACGTGGAAGGAAACCAACCGTTTTTGGTTAAGAGCTACTATCAAATCCTTAATGACGACGGCTCTACATCCTTCAGCAGTGCATTAATTTTGGGAAGTCATGTTCACAAGTGAAAATCTTCGGAATCCTTGCTTTAGGCATTCATGCATATGAATATAAATAAATAAATGACCACCACCTCAAGCCAACTGCAAGCATTATTAGCGACTAATTAATGTGGGATATGAGGATATCAAGTAGTCTTTTGTTGCTTGTGGGCACCATGGCCGAAATATCTCTGCCGAGGTAGCGTTGTTAATCGACCAGTACCTTTTACTTTTAAGTTCCTTAGTGGTGGGCACCCTAGGACGAGCGCTCGTGGGTTACATGAGTGGATCTCTCATCTGTCCCCAACACACGGCAAAAGCGGAGCACGAACTGAAGTCCAGCTGCGCCCACACGAATCCCATTCGACGACGTTTCTCGCTACTCGTCCCGAGGGTAGGTAGGCGGGCTGGCCGACAGGCCCTCGATCGGATCAACCGCAAATATCATGCGTATGTGCTGCTCCAACTCGAGGATCGATTATCTCCACCTACCGATTTGATTTTTCTTTTGCTTTTTTTCAATCAGGCGTTGTACTAGCTTTCGGAACACGGATCGCGGAGATCACGGGTGAGTGCGTTTTTTATGTCGATTGCTGGGACATTCATACATGGATGCTGCAAAAGGCTAAACAAAACTTAATCAACCGCTTTAATTTAATCAACGGTCATGCCGGTTTCAACACCTCTTCTCAATTTGGAATTTGTAAATATTATCAACTCTAAATAACAAATCATCATGCAAAAATCTTTATATGCCATGGTTTTGGTGAGAAAGTCTGCTAATTGGTCTGTTCCATGAACGTGGTCGGTAGTAATAATTCTTTTTTAAATCTTTTCCTTAATGAAATGACAATCAATTTTGATGTGTTTTGTTTATTCATAGAGGCATCGTTTAGTTATAGTTTCCACTGTAACTAAAATCACTTTCAACGTTCTGATAATGTGATGATTTTTTAATATAACTTTTTCATATTCTTTCATCGTAACATTTAATTATATTAACATTAAAAAATATAATTATAATATTTAAAATATAATTTTCAATGTAATTTTCTCATGTTTTTCAATATTACCTATCTCATTGAACAGCAAGAAGATCAAGACAGTCATTACCGATTTGTTTTAAGAAGTTGAAAAAATTATTATTTTTTACTTCTAAAATTGAAAAAGCTTCTACCAAATGTAGTCAAAAAATGGTATTTACTATGTGATTAGATAACCACCTTATTCTTGCACAACAATACGACTGACTTCGTTACAGTAAAGTCATTCAATAAATTTAATAACCGAGTGATTTCATAGCAAGTCTGTTATGGTCCTGTATTCTGCCCTCGTTGATGATTTGGACATAGTATTTTACTTCTTTATTTTCCACTATACTAAACTATCACCAAGGAAAATAGCAAAACTGGTTGTAGATCATCAAGTGGTAGGGAAACTTCTTCAATCTACATCACAATAAACTTTAATGTTAAAATTACAATAAACTTTAACATTAATGTCATGATCTTCAAAATAAAATAAACGTTGACTAGGAGCATTTTTCAAATATTAATTGTAAAACCTGTAAGGTTGTTTCATAAAGTTCCTTAAAAAACTTATTCATGAACTAGCCCAAATGAGCAACAACAAAACAAAAATCAATGGAGCCAAGTTAGTTTACTTATAAGTCTTCTGTAATTTTTAGGATCATGAACTAACTCATTATAATCACTTTTTTTTTACTTTCATAGAGTTGACTTATGGATGTTTTGTTAGGTTTGCAACTTAGCAAGCTAGTGTTGTTAAGGAGATTTAAATATTTCCTTTGAGATATAATAATACCTTTTTTACATTTGGTAATTTCAATCAAGCACAATTCAAGAAAATATTTTTCTTTTCCAAGATCTTTTATAGAGAAGCAATTATGAAGATTATTCTTAAGGTCATATATGACATTATATTGTTATCAACTATCAAAATATCATCCACATAAACAAGAATTATAACATAGCTAACACAATCATTCAAGGTAAACAAAGAATAGTCAAATTTAGATTAGGTGTATCTAGCATTGATGAGAGAATTACATTACTTATGAAACCAATTTCTAGAAATTTTGCTTATGACCATACAAAGGTTTCCTAAATTTACTTATCTTGTCCTGATCAACATTCCCTCTTACTGTCATGCCTTTGCGGAATTTTCATGTAAATGTCCTCATTAGGATCCCTATGGATGAAGGCATCGGCAACGACCATTTGTTGGATGTGTATTCAGACTTAAAAGTGTGCATTTTATAAGTATTAATTCATGCATTTTACTGAGTTTTAATTGTATTTTACATTAGATAATGATGATTGAAAGGTTAACTATGCTTTTAAGCATTATGCACCTTTATTCACTTTAATGATACATGAGTTAAGTTTAAAATCATGAAAATTAGATATATGAATATGTTAGCGATTGTTTATTGGAAAGGAAGTGATGGACTGATAATTGACGGCTTAGTTTGCTAGTGAAATTAATTAGTTCATAGAAGAAATCACGATTCATGTCTAAGTTACAGAGTCTGTGGGTAAAGGCCTTAATCAACGAACTTACTCCATGGGTAATCCAATTTATCAATGGACCTATATATTGCTTTTTCTATGCAATGAATTTTATTGATATAATAGCGAATGATAAATTATATTTCCTATAATGTGATTTACTTCATGGAAATGTATTCTTCGATGAGCAATTGTAGAGAAATTCACGAAAGAATTAGAGCTGAGAATTAAATTTAACTGATGCTCGATCATGAAGAATGTGGACTGACAGGAAAAAGAAGTGGGCTTGCATGGAACGGTCTTACATGTTTAGAGGTGCACCACGTCCTTGATAACTACTAGCCAAGGAACCATCAACCCCCTTAGTCTATAAAAGGAGCCCCTTAGCCATGAAAACCCCCCCTCTCCTTCTTCATCCAGACAGCTTCCGCAACCATACTCTCCATCTTCTTCACCTTCCACTTTCCACCCATCCATTTCTTTCGAGAGGAGATTGACAACCTCTTCTTCCTCTATCAATTCTCTAGTGCATTTACTATTCTTCTCTTTACCTGAGCGTATCCTTAAAGGAAAGACTCTTGACACCAGCTACTTCATCCTCTGTTCCTTGGTGTAATTGTAGAGTGACGCCCAAAAACTCATTGAAAGTCAAAAGGGAAGTTCACCAGCTTGATGACTTGGTGGGTTAGAAGTAAAGACAAAGAGAGCGCTTGGCTTGAGCAAGTTTCGAAAGGTGAAAATTACAGTGGATCATTAAGTGTTCTTTCCTTTTTCCTTTTTCCTTTTCTTTTCTTTTTCCTTTACCTATCTTATTACACATGTTTCAATGTTGAAAGAATGATATTATGTTTGATGTACTGTTAAATGTTTCTCTTTATTTCTCCAAGTATTTGTAAATGTGTTGTTTGTCGTATTCTTAAGATAAAAAGAACAAAAATAAAAGCGAACAATTTTTAGAAGTTTCAGAAATCCTGAATCGTAGCTTAAGTTCATCTGAAATTCAAATATATCCCATTTACCAATGAGATAGCCCATTGCTTAAGTAGTTTAACCACAAACTATCGTTGTTGGTTAAGTCTTGTTGAGCTTACTGAGCAATTTATCAATGAGAAGTTTCATGGGTAAAGACATTTACCCATAGACTAATTCCTTGGGTTTATGCATTTTCATTGAATCATACTTAAATGCATGCAAATTAAAAATATGGAACGTTTCAAAATTGAGAAAAGCTAAGTATTTGGAATTAAAACTTAATTATTAGGGTCTTTCAGTAGATGAATTATTTATTAAGAGCTTCTTTTAAATCCAAATAGCTTAAGTGAAAAAATAATTAAGTTTAATGAAATTTATCTGAGAATTACAGATATAAGAATTAATTAAAGAACATCCTAGCAATTATTTGGGACAAAGCAACTGTGACATTGTGTTAGTGTTAATTGTTCCAGTAATTGTAATACACTAATTTAACAAAGTACCAATTCAATGATCCCTATGGACAAACTCATACTTGCATACTAATTACATCTGAATCTGTGCACTTGCAGTGAAATTTAAAGCATATCGAACACATATTATTAAATATTAATTTCAAAAAGTTCAAACAAGTTTTTGGTGCCATTATCGAGGATCTATTTCCTTCAACTAGTGCTAATTTTTGCTATTTTGGTGTTGTTAGTATTGCAGTAGAATTTCTTTGCAGTAATTGTTAGCAAATTTTATCTGAAAGCCTTATTTCTATTCTAGAGTAGTGGAGTATTTTTGGTTGAAATTCTGAATGTCATAATGGAATCATATAACTCATATTGGGGTGATTATAGGTCTGTTTAAGGAATTAGTTATGAGGATTATAATTATTCTAATTATGTTAGAAGAGATTATTCACTTATAGAATTTAATGACTATTCTTCACAACATGATTTAGAAGTATTTAATGCTAATTCTCAAGACAAGTATGACTGGAATGACAATTATAATTTGTGGGAATATAATGACAATTCAGGAATGCAAAATTGTTATTCAAAATATAATTACATAGATGAAAATCAAAATTATCAGTCAAACATATCACTGAAAATACAACAATTAATGGATAAAATAGATGAATCAATACAAACATTAGAGGATAGTAACAAACTAAATGAATTTGAAAATGACAATTATTTGAACTAGTCATTCTTAAAAGGGGATCAAAATGTTCAAGAAATTAGTATAGGTTTATCAAATCTTAATGACAATTTGCCAATGAATACTAGAACTAAACAAAACTATCTCAAAGAAATATCATGGGAAATAGAACAACTTTCAAATAGAGTTAATGAATCATTACAACAAATAGATGACAATAGAATATTTAATGAGTATGAAAATAGTGATGATTTAAATTGGTTGAATTTAAATGAAAATCAAAACTACCAAGATGTAAATTCATTAGAAAATATTTTATTTACAGAGGAGAATGTGCAACCATTAGAGATAATTAAGGAAAATGAGTATTGTAATTCAACTTCATTTAATCATATAGAGAAATTAGATGAAATTCAAAGATCTATTAATTTGTTTATAAGGAATTCATCTAATTGTAATCTTTTTGAACTAAACAATATTTCACAAGAAGAACCAAAAGATGTAAGTATTATGTTGAGATCTGAAGTAACTTATGAAGGTCTTAAAAAGGGTGATAATGAAGAAAATATTAATGTAGAAGGAGATGATAATTTTATAGACAAAGAAAATATTAATGTAGAAGGAAATGATAATTTTATAGACAAAGAAAATATTAATGTAGAAGGAAATGATAATTTTATAGACAAAGAAAATATTAATGTAGAATTTAATTCAGAAAAAAAACCTGATATATAATTAGAGGAAATCAAGCACAGTAAAGAATCTGAAAATAGAACTATTAAGAATGACATTAAAAATGGAGATAAGTTATTAAAAAAAATCATTTTCCATTTCCACAGAATGAGAAATGGTAAGAAGCAAGAATTGGAACAGATTAGTAAAGTATTTAAGCAAGTTAAAGTCAATATTCCATTGATGGAAATTATTAGACAGGTTCCTTCTTATGCTAAATATCTTAAAACTCTTTGTACTAAGAATAGAAAGAGGAAAATATTAAGAAAGACATTTTTAGCTAAGGAAGTAAGCTCTCTATTAACTAATCTTGTACCTGAAAAATTAAGTGATCCAGGACCTCTTGTTATTTCTTGTTATATAGGAGATTATTATTTTAATACAGTGTTAATAGACTTAGGAGCTAGAATTAATGTCATGTGTAATTCTATTTATGAGAAATTAAAATTGGATAATATCAAACCTACTAGAATAGTCATTCAGCTAGCAGATAAATCTATCAAAATACCCTTAGGTAAAGTGGAAGATATTTTAGTAAGAGTTATGGAATTTATCTACCCTGTTGATTTTATTGTAATGGAAAAAAAAGCTTCAAATAGTATTCAAGATCAAGCTATAGTTATTTTAGGAAGACCTTTTTTAACTACAATCAATGCTTGCATAAGTTGTAGAAATGGTTGGATGGAATTAGCCTGGGGAGATCAAAAGTTAGAATTGAACATCTTCAATGGAGTAAAGAAAAATCTTAAAGAGCTCCAATTTAAAAATTTTAAAGTTAATCTGATGAAAATTTTTAAAATAGATGAGGATTTAGATGTAGAGGAATTTGATCATGATATTGATAAAAATGAAGAGTGTGTAATGCCAATCAAAGAAATTTTAGAAGAGAAAATATTTAAGCAAACGGAAATTATGGACATAAACAAAGAGAAGTTTGAAAGTGACAACAAATCTTCAATTTCAAAACATCCTATTTTGGAACTGAAATTACTTCTAGAAAATTTAAAATATGCATTTTTAGAAAAGAATGAAGCTCTATCGGTCATTATTGCTCTTGATTTAACATCGGTACAAATAGAAAATCTTTTAAAAGTGTTAAGAAAGCATAAAAAAGCAATAGAATAGCAGATGACAGATATTAAAGGTATAAGTTCAACTGTTTGTCAACATAGGATTAATCTAGAATCTGAAATTCAACCTGTTAGGCAACCACAGAGAAGACTAAATCTGAATATTAAAGAGGTTTTTAAAAAGGAAATTCTAAAATGGTTAGATAATGATATAATTTATCCTATATCTGATAGTTCTTGAGTTAATCTAGTATAGGTAGTACCTAAGAAATCTGGGATAACAGTTGTAGAAAATGATAACAAAGAATTTGTTCCAACTAGAGTTCAAACTGGTTGGAGGGTTTGTATAAATTACAGAAGACTTAATGTAGCAACTAGAAAGGATCATTTTCCATTGCCTTTTATGGATCAAATGTTAGAGAAACTAGTAGAGCATGAGTATTATTGTTTCCTAGATGGTTATTCAAGTTATAATCAAATCCTAGTTGCACTTGAGGATCAAGGGAAAACAACTTTTACATGTCCTTTTAGAACATTTGCCTTTAGTCGTATGCCTTTTGGACTATGTAATGCACCAGTTACATTTCAAAGATGTATGACAGGCATTTTTATAGACTTTATAGATGACCTTTTAGAAGTGTTTATGGAGGATTTTTCCATATATGGAGACTCATTTGAAAAGTGTTTAAGTAATTTAGAAAAAGTGTTAGAGTGATGTGAACAAAAAAAGTTAATATTGAATTGGGAAAAATGTCATTTTATGGTTAAACAAGGAATAGTTCTAGGACATTATTTCCACTGAAGAGATAAAAGTTGACAAAGCAAAAGTGGAATTAATATTTAATTTACGTATTCCAAGAACAATCAAAGATATAAGAGCATTTTTAGGACATGTTGGCTTTTATAGAAGATTTATTAAAAAATTTAGTAAAATTACTCGACCTTTAACTCATTTGTTAATTAAGGATGCAAAATTTGATTTTAATGAGAAATGCACGAAAGCTTTTAACTTTCTAAAAGAAGTTCTAGCAACTTCACCTATAGTTTATGCACCTAATTGGTCCCAACTTTTTGAGTTAATGTGTGATGCATCAAACTATGCTTTAGATGCAGTATTGGGTCAGAAATTAGATAAGCTACCAAGAGTAATTTATTACGCTAGTAAGACATTAAATAAAACATAAATTAATTATAGTGTAACTGAAAAAGAATTTTTGGCAATAGTGTTTTCCCTAGAAAAATTTAGATCGTATCTAATAGGCAGTCATACTATCATTTACACTGATTATTCAACACTTAAGGACTTACTACTAAAAAAAGCTGTTAAACCAAGACTCATTAGATGGATTTTGTTATTACAAGTGTTTGATTTAGAAATTAAAGATAAGAAGGGTTGTGAAAATAATGTTGTAGATCATATGTCTAGGTTAGATGCATCATTTCTCTCTAATCCGCCAATAGATGACACATTTCTAGATGAGCAATTGTTTATGCTGAATTCTTATCCTTGGTATGTTGATATAGTTAATTATTTAGCTATAGGCTTAGTACCTCCCGATTGATCTAGTTTTGACAAAAAAATATTTCTATCTAGGGTTAAATATTTCTTTTGGAATGACCCTTACCTTTTTAAGTAATGTCTAGATCAGATTGTAAGGAAATGTATCCCAGAAATTGAAACTCAACAAGTGTTATCATTTTGTCATGACCAACCTACTAGAGGACATTTTGGAGCTAAAAAGACAGTATTAAAGGTGCTTCATAGTGGCTTATATTGGTCGATTTTTTTAAAAGATGCCCATGAATATTGTAAAAGATGTGTTCAATGCGAAAATGTAGATAGAATTGCAAAAAGGAATATGATGCCATTAAACCCAATCCAAGAAGTAGAAGTTTTTGATGTATGGGGTATAGACTTCATAGGACCTTTTCCAAATTCAAATGGTTTTATTTATATCCTCTTAGTAGTAGAATATGTAACCAAATGGATAGAGGCAATCCCTATTAAAACTAATGATTCCACAATAGTAATGAGATTTTGAGATCTAATATAATGTCCCATTTTGGTGTTCCAAGAGAAATTATCAATAATAGGAAAACTCATTTTTGTAACAGAAACTTTGAGAAATTGTTAAAAAGATATGGAGTGTTGCATAAGTTAGCCACTCCTTACCATCCTCAAACTAGTGGACAAGTAGAAAGTGCTAACAAGCAAATTAAAGGAATTTTAGAAAAGGTAATACACACCATTAGGAGAGACTAGTCGAATAAATTGGATGATTCTCTTTGGGCATATAGAACAACTTATAAAACGATATTGGAAATAACCCCATATAAATTAGTGTATGGAAATGCTTGTCATTTGCCTATGGAATTAGAACATAAAGTATTATGGGCACTTAAGCAATTGAATTTAAATATCAAAATAGCACGAAGTAATAGACAAGTACAATTAGTGGAGTTAGACAAATTAAGAAATATGGCATATGAAAGTTCAAAAATAGCTAAAGAAAGAATGAAAGCATGACATGATAAGAGAATTTTACATAGAGTATTTGAAGTAAGATAGGAAGTTTTATTATATAATTCAAGATTACACTCTTTCCTAGGAAAATTAAAATTCAGATGGACTAGTCCATTTGTTATCAAACATGTTTATCTACATGGAGCAGTAGATTTGGAGGATCCTCAAAGCCATGATATTTTTAAGATTAATGGTCAACAATTAAAACATTTTCTAAGATACTCAGATAGGAAAGATGTGGAGGTTGTTAACTTAGAAGAAGATTAAAAGAATACATATCTATAAAGAAAAAAAAATATATAATATAAAAACAAGAATATATATAAAATAAAAGAGAAACATTTAGATTTAAACAATACTTATTTTAAGCCTTACTTTGTTAGTATAATGTTGTTACTTGATTTATTTAGCTTTACTGTGTTATTTGTTTTTTTCTAAGGCAGAGTCGTGGGTAACCTTGTTTACCAATGGAGAGAGTTCGTGGGTTAACTTGTTTACCAACGGAGAGAATTCGTGGGTTAACTTGTTTACCAATGGGGATAACAAACGGAAAAAAAAGAAGAGAAAAAGAACCTTTGGAGTTTATCAACAAAGTTGGTTCATGGGTTAACCTGTTTACTCATGGATCGTCCTTGTGAAAATAACGTAAAACATTGCAAATGTTCAATAGTGGAATTTTTGAAATAACCCACAGGTCGGTTCGTTGGTTAACTTGTTTACCAATGGACTAACTCTGTTAATAAACAGAAAGTAATAGGTGCATAATTGCAAAGTGTTTGCCATAGGGAATTAAATCATGTAGCCACACTGTAGAAATAGGCATAGTTTGTTGATGAATAAGTTCCACTTCAAAACCTTTATCTGACAGTTGAATCTTGTAATAATATAGGTTATCCCATGTACTATAAATAAGAGTTTCTCCATTGATTAAATAGAAAGCTCTAATCCTTCCCTCATATGGAAGGTTAGGTTGTCCAAAATCTTCTAGTTGTAATTCTATGTAGACCCTACTCCATTCCCATTTTTCAATGTTCTGCATTCTCTAAATTTCAAATTTCAGTTCAATATCCCACCATCGAATTAAGCTAAGAGATGCAGGTTCTTCATTAGTTCCTCCAAATAAAGCTAATTCAACTATATCATAAAATGAAATTGCCATTGCTCCCATAGGTTGTGGGATTGGTAAGAGCTTCATTGATTCATCTTTAATATTGATGGCAATGATTGTGAGCTCGTTAATGTATTGAGGTGTGCAATTGATTATGAAGTAAATAATACCATCAATGATCACATGATTTCTATTGTTTGTTAGTCTTCCTCCAAAATAAACTTCTTTGACTGATTGCCATTGATTTTTGTCAAAATGGTAGACCAACAGATATTGCCAATTAGCCCAGATCCTAGCTGGTTCTTCCCAACAAAATAGTTTGTGCATAGACCTTCTATTAGTTCCCTTAAATGTTAGAACTACACTTGAATCAAGTAAGATATGCTTCTCTCTATTTGGGTTTGAGATTCTCAGTTCTATGTTTGTAACAAGACTTTTTATCCCAATGTCAGCTCTATAAGAACAATATTCTCTATGAGTTCTATAAACAATTAACCCACCATCGCATCTCAAAATATTGTGAATTCCATCTAATGCTGTAGGTGGAAATCCTGCCTCAGAATCAATTCCATGATAAACATTTTTCCTCGGAAGTGCATCAAACCAAATCACTCCACTAATTATATTTCTCATTTTATATGCTTGTAGTGAACAAAAATAATGCTCTGAAATGAATACATATGTGCTTTTGCATAAACAACTTAATTTGCATATTTCTCTTGCTGGAAAATAAGTCAAAACTTCTCACAAAACATCTATAGGAATCTCCATTGCTCTCTAAACTCCATATTGCACAAAAATAGTATATTCAGTTAATTGATTAGTCAGAAAAAATGTCAACTAAATATATCAAGTATTCATGAAGTAAATGTGCAATATTTAGATATTAATATGTTTAAAATAATTGCAACAATGATTTCCTAAAAATTATGCCGTTTGAGATTATCAACAGAATTAGCTCGTGACTTAAGATGTTTATCAACAGACTAATCCATTGATAAACCAATGATCCACTAATTAACACCAAATTGCACTACCTGATTACCCAATTACACCTATAAAAATCATTAATGCCTCGTTCGTGGATTAACCCTTGTTCCACGACTAGTTGCTATTATTCTTCTTCTCCAATGCACGAGTGCCATGGCTTTGTCTTCCAACCCTCCTTCAACTATTCCAACCTTTGCCTATGCTTGGATCAAAATGCTGAACTTCAAGAAGTTTGGCTTGATGGCTGCAATGTGGCACGATGAAGGAAAGATGAGAAAGAAAAGGTCTGAACGAGAGCAAGAGTTAAAGAATGTGGAAGAAGATATAGCACAGAGTGTATCAAATTGGGTAAGGAAGCTTTAATAAATGTTCCTACTTTTCTTAAAGAAAAAATAGCTTCTTACATTGAGAAGGAATCAATGCAAGAGAGGGCACTTCACCCTAAAAATGAACTGACACATGCTCTTTTAAACAAGAAATGTAAGTTCTGCTTTCATAGAGAAATGTATTGCTTGGCCACGAGTAATCCCTTCTCTCTCAAAGGAAAGACATACACATCTAGTCCATGGCAAACAACTAGGAGAAAGTTTGTGTTGTTGAAGAATGGATGAAGTTATTGAGATTTAATGACTTTAAGCTTGTTGTAGTGGATTGACATATGACTAGTCATATGCATAATAAGACTAGGGAAAAGATTTTGAAAGATTTACAGTATTAGCTTAAATTTTTTCAAGATAAGTTGCAAAAAGAATTCACATCCCTTCTCACAGAAGTGGTTCAAGCTATTGGTAAACATACAAACCAAGTGGTGAAGGATGAGTTTGCAATCAAGCCCAAGAATGCATTGGCTCAGAAAATTGTTCATACAAGACCTGAATTATAGTTCATGAAAACGTTGTATTTTGCTACTATCCATCAGTTGAGTAGATCATCAGGCACTGAGGATGTTGTTTTTGCTAGTCTCCCTGAGAACATAGATGAGAGGGAGCAATTTGAATTTTTTATCCTATGATATCTTTCCCTTGGGGAAAGTCAAGAGGTGTCAGAAATAGTTGTCCAATGTGATTTATATGACTGGAAGAAATGCATAGCCGAAAAGGCCTCCATTGGAGTAGAAATTGCCAGTTTTGAACAAGTGGCTATAAAGATTGAGCCACAGGAATATGATATTCCTATTGTCAGTGAGGAGATAACTGTTCCCTCAATACCATAGGAGGGAGATAGACATGAAGATGAACAACTACAAGAGGAAGAAGAAGAAGAAGAAGAGGAGGGACAGCAAGAAGAGGAGGAGGGATAGGAGAAAAATATAGAAAAGACAAGAGAAGAGACAGAGGGAAATGAAGAATATATCACTCTTGGAAACTATCTTCAACAATACAAGAAGAAAGCTTCTTCTTCCTTTGATGTATCTACTCGTGAGGATGTCCCTCCTATTTTGGAGGTTGAAGAACAAGTGGCTTTTCAAGGATTAAATTTTTTGATTTGACCATTGATTTCAATTTCAAATTAACTTGAATATTCATATTTCGTTTATCCTTAAATTTGATTTTCAAGAATAAGGGTTTCTAGTGGGAGCAGTTGTTCCCACTCTTGAATTACAAGATCTTGGGGTAGTGTAGAGGACCATACATGCAATTATTCTTTTTGCTTCAGAAGAGGTCCAGGTAAAATTTTTTAAAGTAATAAACTTCTCTTTTAGTGCACTTCTTTTGGTTCATGACCTCTTCTTAACCATTTTCTCTTTTTTTATATTTGTAGGATGCCCAAGAAAAATAAGTTCTCTCTCCTGAGAGAGACCAAGGAGACGAAGGAGTTGCTGATAGTCCTCCTATTCCTAGTCAATATGGGGAAAGCTTAAAGTAGCTAGAGATTGCTGTTGATTACAGACATGATTTTGGTGGAGTGGAAGAGGATTTCGAAACTAAGGATCCTCCACATAATTTAAATAGAGAGATAGTGGTTTTCTCCCCAACCACCAAACAAGATGAAGGAGTTGCAACACCAACAACACCATCCTCCTCAAAATTCATAGATCCAGCCCAATTGGAAGAGAATAATTTGGTATTTTTCAGGAACCATGAAGCTTATACTCTCTTCCAACAGATCAAGGGCTATGATGTATTGTTCAGTACGCCACTGGACTTTGATTTCATGGATGAAATCAAAGAATTGCTAGACTTCCAAGGGTTGCTGAAGATTATCCCAAGGTCAGGTGGAAATTTAAGAATTGAGAATTTAATACTTGTCTTTTATGCTAATTTACATTTGGAGGATGGTGTTTATATTAGTAATGTAACAACGGTGGACCTTCATTTGATAGTTGAATTCATAAGTGAAAGCCTGAGTCTGAAAAATGATGGTGTAGAGATTCTTGAACAGGATATGCAGAACTACATGGCCATCAACCCTCGAATCAATTTATTTAACAAGTTGAAACATCTGAGAGGCAAAGCTCATACAGTTGCTTTGATCTTAATCAGGTCTATTTATCAAAGGCATGGACATGATTTAGAACTGTCCACCTTTGTGAAGATTGCAACCTATGTAGTTTTGAACAGAATTCAGGTGAACTGGTACAAAATCTTCATTTTGAAGATCACCAATATAAAGAAGAAATTGTTTTATGGTGATCTCATTTATCAACTAGTATCTAGTTCTTTCGATTTATCTTCCTGGTCTATAAAGAAATTAAAATCCAGAGTATTAATTGCCAAGGATCTGAAGTAGTTATCTAAGGAAGATAATTTGGCACCTTAAATTCCTCATGATGAACCATCCTCTTCACAACAGAGAGCACCAATCTCTCTATCTAACAAGGTGGATATTGTACTATAGGAAATCAGACAATTAAAAGAAGAAATAGCAACCTTAAAGTCCAAATTTCCAGATAGTTGAACATTGAATGTAATTTCAGTTGTAATTTAAATATTTGGAGAGAAAAACTCTCCCATATGTAAACATTCCAATGTATGCAATTTAATATTTTCTGTTTAAAATTTGTGTTACATTTACTTAAAGTTTTGTGGTTTGTTCTCTTTTAAAAATTTTCACTTAACAGTTCACTGAATTATATTTCCATTAACATCTCTCTTCTTAAGCATTTAAATCGTGCAATAGTCTTTAATCATACTCCAAATAATTAATATCATTCAATTTCATTAACTCTTAAACTTAAAATAACATCATCTAACAAACAGAACCATAAATGACTCAAAGTATCTGTTGTACTATACTCAAAATTATATGAGTTCTTGTTACAGTTATATATATTAGTTATATACTTCATACACCATTTACTACAATTATGGTATTATTGTAAACAGATGCACCACAGCATAACAATGTGGAATAGGAGTCAAAGTTTACATAATGACGATAAATTTTTCTTTATATTTAAATGTTGTATGTCAGTTTGGCCTAGGGATTCATCTCATAGGTTCATCCGGATACCTAAGAAAAGAACAATTATGACTGCTCCACAGCAAGAACAACCCAGAGAATTAACCAACAATAGGTAGCATGTTTTATCCTAACTTAATAGATGAACTATCCTACATAACAGGGAATGTGCCAATGAAAGATTTGAATTAAATTTCAATTATATTAATCAACTACCAAAATTTCATGGATTTGAAAAAGAAGATGCTTATTGGCTTTTAAAAGAATTTAATAAAGTTTGCAATATGATGAAAGTACCAAGCATGTCTGTTGATACCATTAAATTAAGATATATGTCTTTTGCTTTAAAAGATATTGCAAAAAGATGGTTATATAGTTTACAACCAAATTCCATTACTAATTCAGGTCAATTTTGTTTTGAATTTCTAGGAAAATATTACCCTATGCATGTCACTATTAAGAGAAAGAATGAAATCTTAAATTGTAGACAAAAATTAGGAGAACCTTTTTGGAAATATTTTGCAAGATTTCGTGATCTTCTAACTCATTGTCCACATCATGAAATAGAGAAAGTTACCCAAATTAGAACTATTTATGAAGGAATAGATTATCAAACAAAAACACTCCTAGAATCTTTAAGTCAAGATGGATTTTTGAACCAAAGAATAGATAATGCTTGGAAATTTTTAGGAGACTTGGCCAAAAGAACTGCACAATGGGAAAGTCCTGCTAAAGTAAGTCAAGAACAAACTTCTATACCTAGGGGAGTACATGTTGTTGAACCATATGTCACCTTAGAAGCTAAAATGGCTAGTTTAATGCATAAAATTGATGAATTACAAATTAAACAAAAGACTGAACCTAATATGCCTAAGTGTATAGGTTGCTTTGCCATAAGTCATGTTGTGGAGGAATGTCCTATTCTCAATGAATTTGAAAATGTTAATGTCTTATTCTATAACCAACGCAACAATTCCAATTTTAATCCTACTTATAATGCTAGGTGGAGGAACCATCCTAATTTCTCATGGAGAAACTCAGGACAACAACCGAATCAATCTGTAGGACAACCATTTATTGAGCAAAATGCAATGAACAATAGTTCTTTAAATCTAAATCAATGTCAACAAGTTAATGATCAAAACATTGAAAGGCAATTAGCACACTTAATGCAAAGAGTAGAAACAACCTTAAAATCTAACTCTCAAATTGCTATTCATGATCAAGCTACTAAAAGAATCGAGACACAATTGAATCAAATATCTAATTCACTCAATTTAAGAAACAAAGGTGCTCTTCCAAGTCAATCTGTCCAAAATCCCCGTTTACCTAATGGGCATGTGGCTCATGAAGGGGATAAACAACACCACACAACTTAAGCTATTAAGACTGCAGTTTGGTGGTGTCTATTTATAAATCACCTAGCTTTCTTGTGAGCCATTAAAATTCCACAAGAATATATATATCTATATATTCTATTTTTATCATTTCAAGTATACTATTTCTTTAATCACCAAAATATTGCACCCCTATCCTTACTTTTTACTACTACATTGAAATTGCACTTAATTTCTTTAAGCATTACTCATGTATGTACAATGATTTAGCTTGTCGAGTTTAATGCATTCTCTATTATTTAGCATGTATCACATTTTCATGATAGGTATTGGGGGTGTGCTTATTATTTTCATTATGTGTCATATTCTTCCTCTCTTATATTAAACTTTTCTATTTACATTGAGGACAATGCAAAGTTTAGGTATGGGGGGAGGGTATGTTAAAATATTTAAAAATTTTCAGAAATTTTTGATAATTTTGTTAATTTTCTCATCTTTAATATCTTTTATGTTTTTTTTATTCGAGATCAAACTTGAAGGAATGTAAGTTTCAAGTGTTGCTGTTAGGATTAATGGGAAGACCCTATCATATTTTGAGAGGAGAATCTCCAGAGCCAATTCAAAGCAACCCATTGCCCTTAGAGGAGATAGATTTCAAATTAAATGTGCAATGGGTTGAGTCTTCCTTTTTCATTTGAATTAATGCCTTACTAACTTATTTTTTTGAAACAATTATTTTCTTTTCTCACTATCCCATTTGTGTGGAGAGAAAAACCTATGCCAAGTGCTACCACAAAAATGATTATTTTATTACATTTATTTCATCTTGGTGAGAATTATTCTAAGATATCTCCCAGACTTTTCTAAGTTAGAGGATATGTAGAAGAAGGTAGCAAGGGTATAAGCTTCAATATGCCATGGAGTTCCTTTGGGAATTAGGTTATGGAGATATAAGGTGTTATTGCTATTCAATTAAGGGTCACTCATTAGTCTTTATAGTTGCAATGATAGTTATGTCATTTATTCTCTTTGGTATTTACGTTTCATTAATGGAAAAGAACTGTGAATAGCTTTCATATGTGTTCTGTTTTGTAAATAAAATAATAATAATAAAAGAAGTGAAAAAAATCGAAAAAAAAAAGTTGTGATATTTTAAAAAGAGGAAAAGAAAAATCAAAGAATCAATGTCAATTTGGGTAGAAAAATGGGATATTCAAAGTCACTTGTGATGTGAGGATGAAGTGGATTGTTATCAACAATTGAATATTTTGAGTGATGGTATATTAATTGTCTTATCCCTTGTCTACCAACTAAAACATTTTCCAATATCTTTAGGAAGGAAGCGAATATCTTAGATTACCCCTTTTTGTTGGTAAGATGTGTGCTTGTTTCAAATGATTTATTTCTTTGATTGAGAGTGAAGAAGGTGTGAATTCTTCTTTCTTGCATAAGATAGATGATTCTTATGAATGAGTGACCTTGTTCATATTTTAAGGAGAATCTATTCCATTTAAGGGCAAGGAAAGGGAGTGTTGTAAGGTTGAGCTACCTCATTCCCCAGAAATTTTCATAGCAACAAGTGATTCAGACAATCCTTTGTTTGATTCTATTTTCTCTCACTCCCTTTTTATTTCTTTTCTTTGGACTTTGTAGGTGTATCCACTAAAAACCCTTCGGAGACACAACTCTGCCACTAGGGTAATCTAGGGGTTTAAAGGCTTGCTACACTTGCTAAGTGTAGTCATGTCCCCTACAAAAGTGGCCTAGTATAGTTTTAATTAATTTTACTTAGTTTTCTTTATTACTCTCATGGTTTCATAGTCTTATATTAGTATTTTGTTAAGGGACTAGCAAAACTTAGGTATGGGGGACTTGTTCAGACTCAAAAGTGTGCATTTTATAGGTATTAATTCATGCATTTTAATGAGTTTTAGTTGCATTTTGCATTGGATAATGATGATTGAAAGGTTAACTATGCTTTTAAGCATTATACATGTTTATTCACTTTAATGATGCATGAATTAAGTTTTAAATCATGAAAATTAGATATATGAATATGTTAGCAATTGTTTATTGGAAAGGAAGTGATGGACTGATAATCGACGACTTAGTTTGCTGGTAAAATTAATTAGTTCACAGAAGAAATCATGATTCATGTCTAAGTTACAAAATCCGTGGGTAAAGGTCTTAATCAATGAACTTACTTCGTGGGTAATCTAGTTTATCAACGAACCTATATATTGCTTTTTTTGTACAATGAATTTTATTGATATAATAGCGAATGATGAATTATATTTCCTATAATGTGATTTGCTTCATGGAAAGGTATTCTTTGATGAGCAATTACAGGGAAATTCATGGAAGAGTTATTGTTGATAATTAGATTTAGTTGATGCTCGATCATGAAGAATGTGGACTAACAGGGAAAAAAAGTTGGCTTGCATGGAACGGTCTTCCACGTTTAGAGGTGCACCATGTCCTTGATAACTATTAGCTGAGGAACTATCACCCCCCTTAGTCTATAAAAGGAGCCCCTTAGCCATGAAACCCCCACCCCCCTCTCCTTCTTCATCTAGATAGCTTCCGTGGCCATAATCTCCATCTTCTCCACCTTCCACCTTTCACCCATCCATTTCTTTCGAGAGGAGATTGACGACATCTTCTTCCTCCATCAATTCTCTAGTGTATTTACTATTCTTTTCTCTACCTGAGTGTATCCTTGAAGGAAAGACTCTTGGTGCCAACTACTTGCTCCTCTGTTCCTTGGTGTAATTGCGGAGTAATGCCCAAAAACTCATTCAAGGTCGAAAGGGAAGTTCACCAACTTGACGACCTAGTGGGCTGGAAGTAAAGACAAAGAGAGTGCTTGGCTTCAGCAAGTTTCAAAGGGTGAAAATTGTAGTAGATCATTAGGTGTTCTTTCCTTTTTCCTTTTTCCTTTTCTTTTCTTTTTCCTTTACCTATCTTATTACACATGTTTCAATGTTGAAAGAATGATATTATGTTTGATGTACTGTTGAATGTTTCTCTTTATTTCTTCAAGTATTTATAAATGTGTTTTTTTTTATGTGTTGTTTGTCGTATTCTTAAGATAGAAAGAACAAAACTAGAAGTGAACACTTTTTAGAAGTTTCAGAAATCCTGAATCGTAACTTAAGTTCATCTAAAATTCAAATATATCCCATTTACCAACAAGATAGCCCGTCACTTAAGTGGTTTAACCACGGACTAGTGTAGTCAAAGTCTTTGTTGAAGATAACAAAATAAGGGGTTTTATTTATGATGACAGTGTTGGACAAGTTTTTTTAAAAAAAGCTACAGTCATATAACACACTCTCCCCAAAAGGTGATAGGCAAGTTGGCTTGATCTTTAATTCTCCTAAGTACTTCAAGAATGTATCTATGTTTTCTCTCAACCACCTCATTTTGCTAATGGGTATAAGAAGAACTAAAACTATGGGTGACACCCCTATCAATTAAGTAGTTCTTTAATTCCTTAGAAGTAAACTCCCCACCATTATCTGATCTAAGTTCCTTAATCTTAGTTTACAGCTAGTTTTCAACATAAATAAAAAATCTTTGTATGCAAGCAAAAACCTTATATTTTTGTTTAATAAAGTAAATCCAAGTAAATCTATTGCAGTCATCAACAATGGTAAGAGAATAATGAACATTAGTAGTAGAGGGGCTAGATGCTAAAAGGACCCAATAGGGGAATTTGTGCTTTTAGAATTAATGAGAAATAATCGAAAATGATGAAAATTTTGACTTATTATTTTCCACCATTTTATATTATTTCCTACTATTTCCAAAAGCACAAATCCCTCACAAATGGTATAAACAATCTTTTAGGGCATTGGGGTTGCAAAGCAACAAACTTGTTGATCTCTCCCACTATTCACCCTAACACATTTAGTGAATAAAAAATGTTTATGCCTTTGTTTCTCAGTCCTAGGCCAGTGTATACAATTTTTTCATTGAGCAAGAATGAGTGGCCTTGCACTTGGCTGCTGATGCTGCCCCCATCTACTAGTTGATTGGCATAAAACTTAGTTAGCAAATCTTCAACTAGTTCTTGGTTGGTAGAGGAAGGTATATAAAGTCTAATAGTCCTTGGAAATGAAACGATTCTTTAATCTCACGCATGCTTATAAAACAACTGCTCTACCATAAATGACCTTCATCTTTGAAAATTCATCATCAAATTTTCTCTAAACATCTTCACTTAGAAGGATCCATGGCTACATTGTCCTTATTAGCTTGAGGAGAAGGAATAAGCTCTTCTATTCCCTGATCCCTATCTTCTAGATTTGTCCTCTCAATGTCATCCCTTGGTGCCTTTGTTTCAATAGCTCTAGGGGAGGGCCACTCATCCATCACTAGTGTAGTTGTCTCTATAGTCAAGGGAGGGACACCTTTGTCCATGAAAGGCATATACACACCGAAAACTTTGAGGAGATAATCTTCTTCTAAGCAAGGTGCATCCAAATTTACATCACATGTTCTTAGGTTAAAATTAGTTTGAAAGTTAAGGAATGTCTTTAAATTTTGAATAACAAATAAGGACAAGATTAGGGGTATACTGAGGTATCCAATTTCAACACCATAGGGTTGAGGAGGTGATGGTGTGTTTCCTTCTAAGGTGGCTGCTACCAATGTCTCTTGAATTATTTCTCTTTCATTGAAAGAAGAGAAGAGATCTTCCTATATGGTGGCAACACCCATAAAAGAAGCTTCCAAAGCAAGAGGTTGAGTATCAACATCATGTGGGGCCCTTACTAATCCAACATCCTTCGAAGGCATTCCAACTTTGTCGTCTACTTCAAAAGCCACAAGGGTTGTTACCTCAGATGGCACCAACACAATTGCCAAGCCTATCGATTCAACATTCTCCAAAGGCATTCCAACCATATCCTCTGCTTCAAAAGGCACAAGGGCTACCACCTCAAACAACATTTACATAATTGCTAAGCATGTTGATCCAACATCCTTTATAGGTGTTCTAGCCATGTCCTCTACTTCAAAGGGAAAAGGGCCACCACCTCGAACAACACCAATACAATTGCTAAACATGTCAATCCAACATCTTCTGAAGGCATTCCAGCCACATCCTCTACTTTAGAAAGCACAATGTCCCATCTACCTCCTCATCCAAGAGCATGAGAGCATCCTCCCTAGTGCTTACATCAATAGTTTTGTCATGCTCTTTGACGTCCTCCACAACCTTAGGTTTTAGTTGACCATTGATGAAATAAGCCAAGCATGGAAAGATGTTCTTCACCATATGTGATGGTTTCCTTCTTCTTTGGAACCACAGGAAACCTAATCCTCCTTGACCATGCTCCTCAAGTTGTATAGGCTCAATTATCCCTTGACCTCAAATCCTCAAGGGAGTATTTAACTTATAATTGACTCAAGAAAACATCCTGCTTATCATCTCACTCGAATTGCCATAGCTTGGAGGGTCGTTATCAAGAGGGGTGTTCGAGGGGTATCCCCTCATCTGGGTCTCCTCATTCAAAGGTATAGAATGGTTTTCATTGTCAACTTCCTCTATTGCCTCATCAAAAATTTTCTCTACTTCGTCAAGGCATGATTCTACCCTAATGATTGCCTTAACTTTCCTTGAGGCAATTTCCTATTTAGCCATCATGACTATAAGGCGAAGCTGTGGGAGTGACTTCTCAATAGTCTGCCTGATCATGATGGGAGAGAATCTCCATGTTGGAAAAAATTTCTCCTTCAATTGCATTAGTTCAGTAGTGCCCTATTTATCTAGTAACATGTACAAAGGGGGTTTTGATATGCGACTGGAATGATTGGCTTTGCCAATTTCCTAAACAAAGTCAGTTGGCCCTTCATTTAGTACCAATGTATCAATGTAAAGAATGTGACTTTCATCTAGTTTGTATTTTTCTTGATTATAATTTGTAACATGATGTACTCAAGGGCGTTGTTGGAATTTTGGCTTAGACTATAAAAGCCCAAATTCGCCCAAATTGAGATTAGAAGAAGAAGCTTTCTTCCTTGCTTCTTCTCCCCTTGTAACCCTACCACCCAATAGTGAAAACCACCAAGAGAGCCATTCGTGGAATACCCAAGGAGAAGGGGAACTACATAAATCCTTTCATGTTTGAATGCTCAAGATCTCCTCCTTTTTCCTCACAAAAATCGAACCACGCAAACCTAGGGCGCGCCGACAAGAAGCTTCTAAACTTTGTGATTTCTTCCCCAAATCCGCCCCGATTTCATCTAAAATCATAGGGCTTTTGTTCGTGGAAGCATAACAAGTGGTATCAGAGGGATTTTAGAGATCAAAAACTAGATTTGAATCCGTATTTTGGGCTGAAAATCGCAGCCCCGCCACCACCTCCGTCGGAAACCAGTGGATGCAAACCTTCGTATCTTCCATTTCACATGGTGAAATGGGTTTGTAAGCCTCCTGAACCTTCTCCACATTGCTCTGAAGCTTCTGGAATTTTTTGGAAATTTTTTCGTGAAGGCAAATCCATGATTTTGATTTTTTAGCATCGTTGCTGAAATTTTCGTGGTTCCTTTTACCGACCAAATTTTTGTTGAAAGTGTTTGAGATTTTTGAATATGTGTTGAGAATTAGATCTTGTGCCAAATTTTGAATTTTTGGATGTATTTGATATTTGTCTAATCCAAGTTCAACAAGTCTAAAATTAGTTTTTGGGGATTTGTTGAAAGTTGAAGCAAATCGAACACATTTTTGCATTTTTGGGGCAATTTCTGAAATTAGAAATTTGTGAAGGTGTATTTGAAAATTTATGTGATTATTGCTATTTAAAATCACATTTTTGAGATGGCAACTCCTGGTATGAAAATAGACAAGTTTGATGGTAGAAAAAGTTTCAATCTGTGGCAAATAAAAATGAGAGCACTTTTGAAACTACAGGGCATTTGGGCACCTTTAAATAAGGTTGCCACATTGGATAGAGACTCTACTGAATTTTGGAATACAGGAGGAGAAGACTCACTCCATTTTATTGTGCCTGTCAGATGAGATAATCATAGAAGTTGCAAATGAAACAACGTACTCTGGTCTTTGGCAGAAATTAGAGTCATTATACATGACTAAGTCTTTAACAAACAAGTTGTTGTTAAAACAAAGATTGTTCTCACTAAAAATGAAGGAAGGTACACTACTTAAGCAGCATTTAGATCAGTTGAATTCCATTCTGATGGAACTCAAGAACACAGGTGTTACTATTGAAGATGAAGATGCAGCTCTCATATTGCTTTACTCACTTCCTCTCAGTTATGAGAATTTTGTTCAGTCTTATGTAGTTAGAAGAGATTCCATTACACTGAAAGAAGTGAGATCCAGCCTTCATTCGAGGGAGCTGAGACACATGGTGCAGCATGATAGTAATGAGGCAAGTGGTTCTGGCCTCACAGCTCATCAGCAAGAGAACAGAAGTAGAAGCCAATGGAAAGGGGGTAATAAGAACAGAAATAGGAGTAAATCCAAAAGTAAGTACTCAAAGGATACTTGCAATTACTGTAAGGAGAAGGGACACTAGAAAACAAATTGTCCCAAGTTGAAGAACAAAGGAAAGGCTACAGTGGCAGAAACAGATTCTGCATCTGATGGTGATTTTCCTCTTACAGTTTGTTGTAGTGCTTATTCAGGTGATCAGTGGATTTTGGACTTAGGAGCATCCCACCATATGACTCCGTGCAGGGAGTACTTTGATACATATGAGTAGGTGGAGGATGGCCAAGTGACCTTGGCAAATAACAATGTATGCTCCAGAGTAGGTGTTGGCACTATCAAGTTCAGGATGCAAGATGGCATGATTAGAGTTTTGGAAGATGTTTAGCACGTTCCAAAACTAAGTAAAAACCTGATTTCTCTTATGGCCCTTGATTCTAAGGGTTACAGATATTCAGGTGGAGGGGGAAAGATTAGTGTTGTGAAAGGTTCATTGGTTATAATGAAGGGTGTCAAATCTGGCCCCTTATACATTTTGCAGGGCACACCTATTTCTGGTTCAGCTGTAGTAGCTACATCAGATCAGGAGCATCAGTCTGTTATATGGCACTCAAGAATGGGTCATTTGGGATAGAAAGGGATGCAGAGACTGAGTAGTCTGGGCAGGTTTGAAGGACACAAGGTAGTTTGCATTGATATGTGCAAACATTGTGTATATGGCAAGCAGAAAATGGTGTCTTTTGGCAAAGGTCAGCATAGTTCAAAGGGAGTATTAGACTATATGCATGCTGATTGTTGGGGACCTGCACGATAGTCCTCTCATGGAGGTTCAAGGTATTTCCTTTCTATTATTGATGACTACTCTCACATGAATTGGGTTTTCTTCTTGAAACATAAGAGTGATGCTTTTGAAAGCTTTAAGCATTGGAAAGCTCAAGTAGAAAATCAAACTGATAGAAACGTCAAATACTTGAGGACAGATAATGGTCTTCAGTTTTTCTCTTAGGAGTTTAACAACTTTTGTAAAGATACAGGAATTACTAGACATTATACTGTCAGACATACCCCTCAACAGAATGGAGTGGTAAAGAGATTGAACAGGACACTCCTTGAAAAGGCCAGGTGCATGCTATCCAATGCAGGTTTGAATAAGAATTTTTGGGCAGAGGCTGTTAACACAGCTTTTTTTCTGGTTAACAGGTCTCCCTCTAGTGCTATAGATGGTAAGATACCATTTGAATTGTGGATGAACAGATCTGCAAATTACTACAAGCTCAAGATTTTTGGATGTCTAGCTTACTACCATGTGAACAATGGGAAGTTGGAGCCTCGAGCCAAGAAAGACATATTTGTTGGATATGGTACTGGAGTAAAAGGATACAGAATTTATGACATTGCATCAAGTAAAGTAATATACAGTCGTGATGTCACTTTTAATGAAAATGTTTTGTTGCAGACTACAGAAGAATTGGAAATTACATCACCAAAAGTTGAGAATACTATTCCTGAATAAGTCTAGTTATATACTCAGCAGCCTAATAATATTGATCAAGTTGAACCAAAAGATAACTCATTAAGTGTTTAGGAAAATGCAATTGAGGAGGAAGAGGTCAAGCAACCACCACTAAGAACCATTGGCAGATAACGTACTAGAAGGGACATTAGACCTCCTATTAGGTATGGCTATGAAAATTTGGTTGCTTTTGCCTTACAGGTATTAGAAGAGGTGGAGGATTCTGTCGATCCACTTACTTATGAAGCTGCATTGAAATGTTTTGATGCTGGTCTTTGAATGACTGCAATGGAGGAGGAACTGCAATCCCTCCATAAAAATAAAACTTAGGAGCTTGTGAAACGTCCAAAGAACAAGAACATTGTAGGCTGCAAATGGGTCTATAAGAAGAAAGTTGGGACTCAAGGTAACACTAGGGTGCAGCACAAGGCAAGGTTGGTTGCCAAAGGCTATTCATAGCCAGAAGGAATTGATTACAATGAGGTATTTGCTCCTATTGTACGTCATACATCCATTAGAGTGCTTTTGTTTATTGTTACAGCACAGAATCTCGAGTTAGAACAATTGGATGTGAAGACGGCCTTCTTGCATGGTGATTTAGATGAAGATATCTTGATGGAGCAACCAACAGGTTTTGTGGTAAAGAATAAAGATGATTGGGTGTGCAAATTGAATAAGTCTCTTTATGGACTTAAGCAGTCACCACGACAATGGTATAAGAAATTTGATGCATTCATTACCAAAATTGGTTTTAGCCGTAGCTATTATGTTTCATGTGTGTACCCTCTCTTTCATTCGGCTATCACCCGAAAGCCCATGGGTTTCCACCGGCCCCACCGGCAGATGGACCGAGGTACAGAGAATTGAAAGGTGTTTGTGTGAGCGCATCACTATGTGCAGTTGATGGCTCATTGAACGGAGTCGCCACCTTATTTTTGGGTAGAAAATAAGGAAAACCGGATGGGAAAGTGTCCTTCCACCATCGAAACGATAAAACCACGGGATTCACGTAAACTCGTGTAACATGAGAGAACTGGATACGGGGCTCAGGGTACTGTTGGGGAAGGTGTTAGGCACCCACAGACAGCCCGAGCATTCCCGGCCTCTCTCCGGCTCTAAAATGAAAAAAACATGATAGTCAATCCGGCCACGTATGGCCTCACCTTGGAAGACTTTCCAGAGTGTTTAGAGGGATAACCGTATCCCTTCCGGTGAAAATAAATGAGAATCAAGTAAACAGATGGGAATTGAACAAAACGGGGATCCATATTGGATCCGGTGGTGAATAGGGGAGAAAAAGATGGGTTTTTGGGGAGCCGGCAGCCAGCTACTTGTACCGGTTGACCGGCGGCTGGTTGACTGCTTTCCCCACCCATTTGCGCAGCCATGGGGTCTTGGGGAAACGGGGGCCGGTTCCTTGAATTGGCCAGCCGGCGGCTTGCCAGCTGTTTCCCCTTTTTCTACGTACCCATGGGGGGGGTTTTGGAGAAGCGGCGGCCGGTTCCTTGAACTGGCCTGCCGGCGGCTAGCCAGCTGCTTCCCCTGTCCCATTGCACCCATGGGGGTTTTGGGGAAGCGGCAACCGATTCCTTGAACCAGCCTGCCGGCGGCTAGCCGGCTGCTTGCCCCATCCCTTTGCACCCATGGGGGTTTTGGGGAAGCGGCGGCTGGCTCCTTGAACCGGCCTGCCGGCAGATAGCCAGCTGCTTCCCCCATCCCTTTGCTCCCATGGGGGTTTTGGGGAAGCGGCAGCCGGTTCCTTGAACCGGCCTGCCGGCGGCTAGCCGGCTGCTTCCCGCATCCCTTTGCACCCATGGGGGTTTTGGGGAAGCGGCGGCCGGGTCTTTGAACCAGCCTGTCGGCTTCTTGAACCGGCTTGCGGACGGCTAGCCAGCTACTTCCCCCATCCCTTTGCACCCATGGGGGTTTGGGGAAGCGGCAGTCGGTTCGTTGAACCGGCCTGCCGGCGGCTAGCCAGCTGCTTCCCCCATCCCTTTGCACCCATGGGGGTTTTCAGGAAGCGGCAGCCGGTTCCTTGAATCGGCCTGCCAGTGGCTTACGTTTTTTAGAAAAAAAATGGAAACCGTCGGATTATATGTTTCGTACACCCGAACGGCCACCACTGGCTTCCTTGCCGGCGACATCATCCCGGGAATCTTTCCGGGGCATCAAGAGGGTAGACTTATGCCTCCTGAGAAAGAAACGGGCACCGTCGGGTTGTACGTGTTTGTACACCCGAACGGCCACCGCCGGCTTCCTTGCCGGCGACGTCATCCTAGGAATTTTTCCGGGATCCCGAAAAAGACATGTGGGGATCGGATAAAAACTTGTAAAGCTTGTTGGGAAGGCGTAAACTGAGCACGACCGGGCCGGGTGGATTAACCCGGCCAGGAGGGTAGCCCCCGGTACCTTCGGATGTGTTTCCGAAGGAATGATATCCGGGTCCGTCCCCCAGCCGTCCCCTTTGCACAGGGAAGGCGTTATGCGATCAGGGCTCGATAAAACGTAGTAAAAAGAATACGTAAAACGGCGAGGATGGAAGGGCCTACCTGTAGGGGCGTCGTCGTCGACGGGGATCGGAAGTCCTCGCTCCTGCATGGTGAAAAGTCGTCGGGGATCAGAAGTCCTCGCTCCGGAAATTCAAGCCTCTCCGTTCTGGAATCTTCAGCCTCTCCTTCCCGGAAATCCAAGCCTCTCTCTCCGAAAATCCAGTCTCTTCCCAGCAATTTTTGAGCCTGCCCGATGGTGTAGGGAGCCGCCCTTTTTATAAGGGGTTTCCTTCCTTCTTTGGGGGCACCCGAAGATGGAAGGCGGCGTGATTCCGGCTTGATTACGCGGTCCACGTAATTAGCGGATTTGCGAGATTTACGTGATTAAATCCCGTCGTATTTTCTGATTGATTCGGCTTGCCTTCTTGGGTAGCCAACCGGCAGCCGCTACGTGGCAGGCGGAAGCCAGCTGTTCCCCCGGTCATTTTCACCAAATGTGGGTTTTTGGGGATCCAGGTGCCGCTTCCTTGAAGCGGCTTGCCGACGGCAAGCCGGCTCCATCCCCCCAACTTTTCACCAAATGTGGGTTTTTGGGATCCAGGTGCCGCTTCCTTGAAGCGGCTTGCCGCCGGCGAGCCGGCTCCATCCCCCCAACTTTTCACCAAATGTGGGTTTTTTTGGGGTCCAGGTGCTGCTTCCTTGAAGCGGCTTGCTGACGGCAAGCCGGCTCCATCCCCCCTATCTTTTTTTAAGCATGGGGTCAACAATGTGTGTTTGTTAGAACTCTTGATAATAACACACATATTTATCTACTTTTGTATGTTGAATATATTCTTATAGCTGCAAAGAATATTGATGTTATTTAGGAGCTGAAGGACAAATTAAAATCTGAATTTGAAATGAAGGATCTTGGTCTAGCTGGAAGAATTCTTAGGATGGAAATCAGGTGTGACAAGAATTCTGGTAAGCTATTTTTAAATCAACAGAAGTATGTTGAAAAGATCCTTAACAGATTTGGCATGGCTTCTTATAAAGCCATTGGCACGCCATATGACAGGAATTTGAAATTATCCTCAGCTATGTGTCCTAAATCTGAAGCAGATAAATTAGATATGCAGAAGGTTCCTTACTCTTAGGCAGTTGGTAGTTTAATGTATGCAATGGTTTGTACCAGGCCTGCTTTAAGCATTGTTAGCAGGTTCATATCCAATCCGGGTAGAGAACATTGGAAGGCTGTGAAAAGGATATTCAGGTACTTGAAAGGAACTTCTAACATTGGTTTATTATATACTAACAAAGACCTTCTAGAATTGTACTATGGCAGGTTATGCAGATTCTGACTTTGCAGGGGATGTTAATAAAAGAAGGTCTTTGTCAAGCTATGTTTTCACATTTGCAGGTTCCATAGTGAGTTGGAAATCAACTCTTCAACCTACTGTAGCACTGTCTACTACTGAGGCTGAATATGTGGTTTTGACAGAAGCTACTAAGGAAGGAATCCGGATGAAAGGATTGTTAGGAGATTTGTGTTGGCACACAAATAAAGCAGACATCTACTGTGATAGTCTCAGTGCTATTTGTCTCTTCAAGGACAATGTCTTTCATGATAGAACAAAGCATATTGATGTGAAGTATCACTTCCTCAGGAATGAAGATAGGATAAAGATCAAGAAGATCAACACCCGAGACAACCCAGCTGATATGTTTACCAAAGGGGTTGTGGAGAGCAAGTTCAAGCATTGCTTGGACTTACTCAACGTCTACAGTTATTGCTGACCCTTATGGGTCATGATGGCTCTCATTTGTTATAGGTGGAGCTTGATGGAAGTCAAGGTGGAGATTTGTAAATAATGTGACTTTCATCTAGTTTGTATTTTGCTTGATTATAATTTGTAACTTGATATACTCAAGGGCATTGTTGGAATTTGGACTTAGACTATAAAAGCCCAAATTCGCCCAAATTGAGATTAGAAGAAGAAGCTTTCTTCCTTGCTTCTTCTCCCCTTGTAACCCTACCACCCAATAGTAAAAACCACCAAGAGAGCCATACGTGGAGTACCCAAGGAGAAGGGGAATCATGTAAATCCTTTCGTGTTTGAATGCTCAAGATCTCCTCCTTCTTCCCCACAAAAATTGAACCACGTAGACCTAGGGTGCGCCGACGAGAAGCTTATGAAATTCGTGATTTCTTCCCCAAATCTACCCCGATTTCATCTGAAATCATAGGGCTTTTGTTCGTGGAAGCACAACAATCAAGAACGCCTTCAAGTTGAGGAACTTTTGGCCTTTTCTTTGTGATATGAGGTGTCATCGTTTGGCACTTCGGGTGCCCTCACAAATCTAAACAATCTTCACCTAAAGTTGTGAGATGGCTCCCTTCTGGCCCTTTAAAGAAACCCTTGTTTTCTTCTACTTTTTTTTCTATCTCCTTTAGCACCCATTACTCTTCCAAGCATATAAGCTCACCTCAAGTGAGTTACGTCTCATACCAAGTACTAGCAAGCTCTTTTGCAACTACCTCTTTCTGGCCCTTAGCCTTCAACATATTGTAAAGATGTTTGTCCAACTCGAAAAGTAGTTGTCCATCCAAAAGCATTTCTTCAAGAAGATTCTCCAATTGTTCATTCGTTTGTAAGTCACCAAGGGATAGAGAACAAAGGTCCCCTATGATGATGGTACTATTTTGAGCTAGGGGTACTTGGTTGCTACCTTCTCCAGATGATGTAGTTAACATCTTTGCAGCCTTTGCCGTCTATCATCAATGATGATATTGGCATTCGAACTTTTTACTTCTACTCACATTACTTTATAGAATGGCAATTACTTCTCTATGTGACTGTGCTGGTGAGAAAATGAAGGGGCACGTCGATAGAATGAGGTTACTGTAGGTATGTTGAATGTTCTGCTACCTTTTAAATCCTCAACTTGGATCAAGGCCAATGGTTTGAACCAATTTAGCACATAAGCTAAGCCATAAGCTTGACACACAAGAAACCAATTATAACACATGGGTATTAGATAATGTCATTTACTAGTAAACTCGTTGCATATCAAATGAATGTTTCATTTTCTTTCTAATGGATCCTTAAAAAATAATTGTTTAGGTTTTTAATGAGTCCTCTAAAACACCCAACACTTCTCCACCCATCTTCCTAGTTGATTAGCCTTAGTATATATTTCAAAAACCTCTTTTATCAAAAAATGTACTGATCAATGTTGATGTCTTTTCCCTGGATTTCAATTTACATGTTTTATCAACATTACAACTTCATCTAAGGAGAAGCATGTCTATAGACACCTCATTTTGCATGTTTTGCAAAAGTATTGTCCCACTTGACTCCAGTGACATCACATCATCGCATGCCAATAGATCCATTTTGATATTTGTTACATTGACACATCGATTTGACTCTTGATAATCCTGAAAGTTTGACCCATTTGCAAGCCTGATTATTTCAACAAGAATTGTATTTAAACTTCACCTTTATATTACTCAATATTCGTTTGCCCTAATCACCTTCATCTTCACCCTCACCCTTTGGTGTCTTCCTCGTCCTCGCAAGAAACCATGAACAATAGTGCTTCCTCATCCTCCAACATTTCCCTCTATTACATCAATGAAATCTAGATGTCCTTTAACTTTGATTGCCTTATCCAACTCTAAGGTCACTCGTCTAATTATCCAGCTCTTCAATGGCCTTTACGGTCACATCCTTCTCTACCAAACACTTTCAAGTCAATTCCTTGTCAATCATAGTCCAAAACTCTATCATCACCAACACCACTTCTCGACAAACTAGAGCCTAGCCATTTGCCTACCGAGCAAAGGAGAAGCCAATATCCTCTAGTCCTAGGGCTTGGCTGCACTCTCAACCAACAGTCCCCAATGTGTTCTCTACTACGTCTAAGCAAGTTGGTGAACCTCACGTGGTGCATAAGGGAGTGCACCTAAGACAAATGCTCATTCTTGCTAGATGAACTTCCTAGGTTTTTGGAATTAGTGGTGGTTAGGCAACCACCTTCACTAATATTTCAACCCTAATGTCCATGAACTCAGTTGCAAACATGGGCTCTCACAGAAGCACCATTGGAGTTGTCACCTCTTCACATGGTGGAACTCTTGTTTGACAAATAGCCTACACCACCTATCATTGAACCAACACCACCATCACCCATCATTGCTTGCAAGCTGCTTAAGTGTCGTAGGACAAAGTGACGTTATTTTGGTTGATGGTTGATTTCTTTTTTTGAACAAATGTATCATGTTCTTCATGTTCAAGACAATGTTTCTCTATTCTTCTTAGTTTATACAAGTATCAATATCTATTAATCGATTTCGTAAAAATGTGGTAGATCTCTTGTTGAACAAGAATGTTTGTCAATTGATTTTGTGTGGACATAACAGGTCATACATCAACTATCCCAAAACATTGAGCACACATTTGCTATTTGCAATACCATGAACTGGTTCTACAATTCATCATCAAATTTATTTATCTCCTTCAACACATGAGAAAGGTTATCAACATCTTGCTCCGTAACCATTGGCATGTCGAAGAACCCTGATATGCTTTTGATCAAATCACACATGATTAACGGATCCTCTAGTCAAGTTCTCAAAATTCCTAATTTGATGATAAAATCTTTCAAATAGGTCACCTTTTAAATAACATTGTTTCATAGACAAATCATTCAATCGAATCAGTTCACCCTTGTAATTCAAGCAAAACTTGCAATTCAACATTGAGATCCATCAATATGTTGATGCCCCCCAAGTGATGTTCTAATAAATAGTCCAAATAGCATGACTATTGAGTTGCTTAACAGCTGTAATAAAAGTAACATATTGTTTTCTCATAACGTGACCTTTAGGTTTCCTCATGCAAAGTGTTCATAAATTTTCAAGCAATCTTATGGGCCCGTTTGTGCATGCAGAAATGAAATGAAATGAAATAACGGGATTTCATTTCAGTGACAGGATTGAATTGAAATGAATTGAATTTCAATGTAGAACTGTTTGTGCACATGTCAAAATTGAACAGAATTAGGAATGTTCGTATTTGTGCACATACCGGAATTGAATTGAATTGAATTAAATAATAATTATTTCATGTAAATTAAATAATATTATTATAAAAAAAAGGAATTTAAAAAAAGTAATGTACAAGTCTTTCTGTAATAATTTTTGAAATAGGAATTTTAAATGAATAATTTCTGAGATAATAAACAAGTCATTATCATTTTAAAGGAAGATCAGATATTTCTATTTGCCCACATCATTGTCATTATCTCTTCACGCATTTTATCTACAATGTCCTTCCTTGTAGTTTGACTTGATTCAACATCATAACCTTCAAACTCATTAGCTTCATGTCCAGCTGGATCAACATTACTTCCTATGTCACTGTAAGAGTTATGTGGTATAATAAGAACTTGTGATTTAAGTTATGTGTTCTTGGAAGTAACTAAAATGTTAGTGTCAAAAACACATACAATTTTTATGAAATATGTTTGATTAATTTATGTTAACTGTTATTAACGTCTTTTTTATTTTTAGTATAATGAAGGTAATTATTAATCTCATATATCAAAATATTTATATGGAGATTGAGCTTAATCATGTTAATATACAAGCTAATTTATTTTTTATTATTTGAATTTCTTTAAATTCCTGATTGTGCATAAACACCTAAATTTAAGTAATATGAGGAAAAATGTTAAGTAATATGAGGGAAAATATTGATTAACATGAGGAAAAATGTATTCAAAAATGCATTGGTAAAAGTATAATCAATATTTTTGGGAAATTAGGGTTAGGGTGTGCAAACCTTCGGGCGGGAGGGGCAATCGGCCGTGCGACATTTTTGGGTTCGTCAATTGGCGATCGGCAGGGGGGAAGGGGAGATCGATCGTGCGGAAGGGGGGAAGGGGAGATCGACAGTGCGGGGGCTGCGCCCCGACTTCGCAGAAGGGGGGAAGGGCGAAATGGGGGAATGGGGGAAGGGGAGATCGGTCGTGTAGGGGTTGCACCCCAACTTCATGGAAGCGGGGAAGGGGGGAAGGGGGGAAGGGGTGCGGTGCCCGACTTCGCCCAAGTGAGATTAGTGAGGGGCGACCCGACGTCGTGCACGAGGTCAAAAGGTAGGGAGTCGAGCTACTACATGCAGAGGTCGGACACGCAAGGCATAAATAGCTTAAGGCGTGGCTTAGAAAAAAGGGCCCCCAAAAAATTGAGCTTACAATCTCAAAATCCCTAAGACTAAGTTGGTGATCAAAGACTCAAGCTTGAAGCCTAAGCTTCTAGGTCTAT
Source organism: Amphibolis antarctica (assembly GCA_024699675.1). Lineage (NCBI taxonomy): Eukaryota > Viridiplantae > Streptophyta > Magnoliopsida > Alismatales > Cymodoceaceae > Amphibolis > Amphibolis antarctica. Next base: position 16,530 of record JAMKPZ010000526.1, on the reverse strand, counting down.
CCACAACAGCTCCAATTTGCTCATCTACTATATATGTCGACAACAAGTATGTCTTAATAGCTAAGGAGAAGATCTATGTGTTTGTACCCTCGCTTTTATCCGGCATAAGCCGGGTTATTTAGGCGGTTGCCGGTTGATGGTATCGGGCAACTGGCTATTCTCTCCTCCCATCGGTCAATCTTACCTCTGTGCGATGTGGCATTTTAGCTGGATCGCATGTAGCGGCATCCAGCTATCTTAGTTGGATATCGCATTGGCGTACCCCGTTCGTTCTTCGGAATGTGCTTAGTGCCTTCCCTCTGGGCACCTGCGTTTGGCGGGTGGCTACCAGCTGATTTACCCAGTGGCCCACCATTCCCCCGTGTAACGTTTCATCTAGCATGGGTTTTGGCTGTGGCATCCAGCTGTCTGAGCTGGGTGATGTGCGGGGGCACCTTGTTCGTTACTACGACGAGTGGTTAGCGTTTTGACGTTGGGCGCAGTCGAGGTGCCGACTATTCCTGGGTAGCCATGTCTGGTGAGCGGCAGTTGGTTGATTTACCCAGTAGCCCACTATCCTTCCGCATGACATCCTGTCTAGTACGGGCCTTTGTGGTGGCATCCAGGTGTCTGAGCCGGGTGATGTGCAGGGGCACCTCATTCGTTCCTACGAGGAATGGTTAGCGTCTTGACGTTGGACGCAGCCGAGATGCCGGCCCCTTGCAAGCAACTGTGTCTCCTAAGCGGCAATCGGCTGAACTATCCAACTGGCTCATTTACCTGCACACTCGTTTGTACGTTAGTTTCCAAAGGTGGGAAGGGAGTGTCGTTCCCTCCCCTTATCCATGAATACATGTGGTGATGTGTGTGAAGAGGTTGAGACACTCTCTACTGACCCTCTCTCCTTTGTTTCGTCTCGTTGGTTCTATAGAGGGGTTTTCAGGCGACTTCTTGCGATGGAATCCACGCAAGGTAGCTGTTCCGACTCAGTAGTGCTATCTGAACCTGTAGGGGAATGAAAGGTGGCTCACCTCCCAATAAAAAGGGACCGCTAGACATTCACACGGGTGCATTTGGAAGCACAGTTCCTTTGTCCAGAGGAAGCGACCCTAAGGCAATCAAGACAGGTTGAGAGGAGAGATCCGAAAGTTGTCCTTCTGCCCATAGTTATGCTAATTCTTCCTCACAAGTTCGCTCTAGGGTTGTAGAGATGATGGATAGAACTATGCGGGTTCCGGGAACGTGGGCATCGGAACCCAGGGGTGGAAGCGACTTTCAGCAGGATGCCAAGCCCAATGCTACTGAGGACGCAGCTATTGGCAGGTCTTTTGTAAGGGATGCCAAGCCCTATGTTGATGACTTAGCTAGGATGTCAAGCCCTAGGACAAGAGAAAAAGGGAGAAGTGGGTGTCGGCAAATGGGTTCCGGCACCCGGTTGTGTTGGCGGACTTTGATGGGTTGCCAAGCCCTGTGTTGATGACTTAGTTGGGATGTCGAGCCCTAAGATAAGAGAAAAAGGGAGAAGTGGGTGTCGGCAAATGGGTTCGGGCACCCGGTTGTGTTGGCGGACTTCGATGGGTTGCCAAGCCCTGAAAGCTGGGTATTGGACTGCCAACACATGGCGAAATCCTAAGATCTACCCTTCCCTTACACAGGAGTCCATATGCTTTCAGGACTCAGCAACAACTTTTCCTTTTCTTTTTTTCTTTTTCTTTCTCTTTTTGTTTTTTTTTTCTTTTTCTTTCTCTCTTTTTTCCTATTGAAGAGGGATTCTAGCCACTCACTTTTCTTCTTCTCTTTTTTTGTTCTTTTCTATTACAAAATAGAAGATAAGAAAATTGAATGAAAGAATGTTACTAGCCCTCCCCACATGCTATTGGCAAGCAAAATAATCTGACGTTGTCGTTGCTGGGTCCAAGGGGGAATACCTTACCTAGAGGGAGCCGAAGGTTGTGATCTCCCTCATTGTCGGGTGGCACTCGGGCTAGGTAAAAATGGGGGATTGGATACTCATTCGAGGGGAGAAGTGATCTCCCGTCGGTATCTCGTAACCACTCAGAATCAGCAAAGACCATGGGGATAAGGACGAACCTAGATTACCCACCCTGTTCTATCTTTGTGCCATCGGAGTTAAAACAAGATGGGCGCTCGAGTTTTCGATGTAGAAATCTGGATGTAGTTGGTGTCACTCCTGGGGTCGGTAGTTCGTCCCAGAGGTCCGGATAGCACTTCTTGAGTCGGATGTGCCACCTGCTACTGCAAACTATTCTCACCACTAGTCGTGGATGCGGCTGCCTGGTATGTCAAAGGTGGCAGCCGGTGGTGGGCTGGTTGGACGGTGGAGTGTGTAAGTGTTGGGCAACAGGCTGTGGATTGACGACCGAGTCATTTTCCAACTTCTGAGTGTTTCTTCCAATGAATGGTGAGCCGGTTGTTTCGTGGTTCTGAGACTGAGGTGGGAATGCGGGCACATTCTGGTGGATTGTGACCCGAGACACACACGAACATTTGGGGTGAAGATTTGGCTAGCTCTGTCAACCCTCTTCCTTTCCAATATGGATGAGGTAGGATGACTAAAGAGTTGGACCTATTTTTCATGCGTGCATCGTGCGTGCATCGTGTGACATGTGAGTCATAAGAGGGGATTCACTAATGAAAGGAGCGTACCTGTCCGGACGTGACCTCTCGATCAGTCGGTGGAGAGTCGGATGGAGACATCGGTTGCTGGCTTATCTAAAGGTGACGGCCGTGATGAGCGCCTTTCGTGCTGGTCCCTCATGGTCACAAGGAAATGGCCTCTTGGTCGGCTTGTGGGGAGTTGGTCTAAGAAGCCGGCGACCGGCCTGTTTGAAGGCGGCGGTCGTGATGATCCCCGGTTGAGTTTGTCTTTCATGGACCTGGGGAGCTGGTATGAGGAGCCGACGATCATTATGATCCCTGGTCGAGCTTGACTTTCAAGACCATGGGGAGCTAACCTCTTGGTTAGCTTGTGGGGAGTTGGCTCGCTGAGTTTCACCATCGGCTCTGACTATTGGGCACATGAAACGGGACGGAGGGACAGAATGCCCCTAGTTCTGTCCCAAAGTGTTGGTCTTCTGGAGGGGTGGGTGGATTTCTAGTTGGATGTGTCAGTGGCCAGTTGGGCAGTATGCAGAAACCGATTAGACCCCTAGAAGAACAGTTGGTTGTTCAGGGTCGTGGGGAGCCGGTCTGAGAAGCTGACAACCAGCCTATCTGAAGGTGGCAGCCACAACGATCCCCGGTCAAGTTTGTCTTTCATGGCCCTAGGGAGCTAGCCTCTCGGTCAGCTTGCGAGGAACTGGCCCGTTGAGTCTCACCGTTGGTGACAACCGAGTGCATGAAATGGGACGGAGGGGCAGAATGCCCGTAGTTATGTCCCGAGGTGTATGTCTTCTAGAGGAGCTAGCGGATTTCCTAGTGGAAGTGCCAGCGGCCAGTTGCGCAGTATGTGGAAACCGAGAAAACCCCCAGAAGAAGAGTTGGTCATTCAGGGCCGTGGGGAGTCGGTCTGAGAAGCCGGTAGCCGGCCTATTTGAAGGCGGCATCCACGACAATCCTCGGTCGAGTTTGTCTTTCATGGCCCTAGGGAGCTGGCCTCTCGGTCAGCTTGTGGGGAACTGGCCCATTGAGTCTCACCATTAGCGATTGTTGAGTGCATGAAATGGGACGAATGGGAAGAATGCCCTTAGTTTTGCCCCGAAGTGTTGGTCTTCTGGAGGTGTGGGCGGATTTCCGGTTGGAAGTGCCGGTGGCTGGTTGGGTAGTATGCGGAAACCGATTAGACCCCAAGAAGAACAATTGGTTATTTAGGGCCATGGGGAGCCGGTCTAAGAAACTGGCAGCCGACCTATCTGAAGGCGGCAGCCATGACGATCCCTAGTCAAGTTTGTCTTTCATGGCCCTGGGGAGCTGGCCTCTCGGTCAACTTGTGGGGAACTGGCCCGTTGAGTCTCACCATTGGCAACTGCTGAGTGCATGAAATGGGATGGAGGGGCAGAATGCCCTAGTTCTGTCCCAAGGTGCATGTCTTCTGGAGGAGCTAGCGGATTTCTTGGTGGAAGTGACAGCGGCGGATTTCCTGGTTGGGCAGTATGTTGAAACTGAGTGAACCCCCAGAAGAAGAGTTGGTCATTCAGGGCCGTGGGGAGCCGGTCTGAGAAGTCAGCAGTTGGCCTATCTGAAGGTGGCAGCCACGACGATCCCTGGTCGAGTTTGTCTTTCATGGCCCTGGGGAGCTGGCCTCTCGGTCAGCTTGCGGGGAACTGGCCTGTTGAGTCTCATCATTAGCGACTGCTGAGTGCATGAAACAGGACGGAGGGGCAGAATGCCCCTAGTTTTGCCCCAAAGTGTTGGTCTTCTGGAGGTGTGGGCAGATTTTTGGTTGGAAGTGCCAGTGGCCAGTTGGGTAGTATGCGGAAACCGATTAATCCCCTAGAAATACAGTTAGTTGTTCAGGGCTGTGGGGAGCCAATCTGAGAAGCTGGCAGTCGGCCTATCTGAAGGCAGCAGCCACGACGATCCCTGGTCAAGTTTGTCTTTCATGGCCCTGGGGAGCTGGCCTCTCGGTTAGCTTGTGGGGAACTGGTCCATTGAGTCTCACCATTGGTGACTACCGAGTGCATGAAACAAGACGGATGGGCAGAATGCCCTTAGTTTTGTCCTAAGGTGCATGTCTTCTAGAGGAGCTAGTGGATTTCCTGGTGGAAGTGACAGCGGCCGGTTGGGCTATATGCGGAAACTGAGTGAACCCCCAGAAGAAGAGTTGGTCGTTCAGGGCCGTGGGGAGCCGATTTGAGAAGCCGGCAGCCAGCCTATCCGAAGGCGATAGCCATGACGATCCATGTCGAGTTTGTCTTTCATGGCCCTGGGGAGCTCGCCTCTCGGTCAGCTTGCGGGGAACTGGCACGTTGAGTCTCACCATTGGTGACTGTGGAGGGGCAGAATGCCCCTAGTTCTATCTCGAGGTGCATGTCTTCTGGAGGAGCTAGTGAATTTCATGGTGGAAGTGACGGCGGCCGATTGGGCAGTATGCGGAAATCGAGTGAACCCCCAGAAGAAGAGTTGGTCGTTTAGGGCCGTGGGGAGCCAGCCTATCTAAAGGTGGCAGCCGCGATGATCCCCGGTCAAGTCTGTCTATGGGTAGAACTTCTTCAACTGTGACAGATTGATTGGACCAAACTCTTGTTGGGTGGCTCCATCAAAAAGGTAAGTGGCCCCCCTGTTGAGGGCCTTGGTGGTGATGTATGGGCCATGCCAATTTGGGGAGAATTTTCCCGTGAAACCTGTTGGGAAGGCGGCGCGAAGGACTAAATCACCAGGCGTGAGGAGCCGGGGACGGACTTTCTTGTCATAAGCTCTTGCCATCTTCCGCTAATAAGTTTGGGCATGGTCCAATGCTCTTAACCTTCTCTCATCTATGAGATTGAGCTGCAACAAGCACGATTCTGACCACTGGTCATTAGAGTCTGCTTCCTCCTTGAGGATGCGAAGGGATGGAAGCTCTACCTCCATCGGCATTACTGCTTCAGACCCATATACTAGTGAGTATGGTGTTGCTCCGGTGGTAGTCCGTAGGGTTGTCCGGTAGGCCCAGAGTGCATATGGGAGGTGGTCGTGCCAGTCTTTATGTGTCTGGACCATCTTCTTGAGGATCCGGACCATCTTCTTGAGGATTCGGACCAATGTCTTGTTAGCCACTTCGACTGCTTCGTTCATCTGTGGCTTGTAGGGGGATGCCCTTAGGTGGCGGATACGGCACCGCTCAAGGTAGCCCGTGACCTGCTTGGCTGTAAAGTTGGTGCCGTTGTCGATCACCACCTCAAAGGGTATGCCATACCGGGTGACAATGTTGTTGTGCAAGAACCTCTGGGTGGTGGCTATAGTGATTGTTTTGTAGGAAGCCACTTCCACCCACCTAGTGAAGTAATCAATGGCCACCAGTATATACCGGTGTCCGTTAGTGGTTGTCGGCTTGACCTCGCCTACTACATCCAAGGTGCACATGGAGAATGGCCAAGGGGAAGCCATGTTGTATAGTTCCTTGGGGGCCGCATGGATGAGGTTTCCAAGAATCTGGCACTGGTGACAACGACGGACATAAGTGGTGCAGTCTGCCTCCATTGTGCTCCAGTAGTAGCTTTGGAGCATGATCTTTTTCGTTAGGAGGATCCCGTTCATGTGGGATCCACAAACACCTTCATGGATTTCCTGCATAACTGTACGTGCCTTAGGCTAGGTTACACATCGGAGCAGAGTCTGGTTGTGAGATCATTTGTAGAGCTATCCCCCGTTGAAGACGTAGCTGGCTGCCAGTCTTGACAGTGTACATCGATCTTGGGTGGTGGCTTCTGATGGGAACTCTCCAATATCCAAGAAGGTTTGTATGTCTGAATACCAAGGGCGGTCTTCTTGCTGTGAGTTTTCCAGATCACTGTCTGGGTAGGGTCTGTATTGTTTGGTTTGTCAACCGAGACTGGTTCTCTGTGTTGGTCGATAGTCTACCGGTTGTTGGGGTAGCTAGCCGGATGCAAAGCCACAGGTCTAGCGTCTGCCTGCCTGGGGACTTCTGTAAGGCGGTAGATGTCCTCATTGTAGGCTGGCTAATGAAGTGTTGTGGCCTCTATGGCTATGCTCCGACCTTACATGACTGTTACCCATGATGCTAGGATGGCCAAAGAATCTGCGTACGGGTTATGCTTGTGGCCGACATGCTGGAAGTGGACGGACAGGAAATTGCTCGCTAATCGTAGTATGAGCTCCTAGTATGGCTAGAGCTCGGGGTCTCGGGTTTCCCACTTGTTGAGGGTTTGAGAGATTACCAGCATGGCATCGCCGAATACGTGCAAATGGGTGACCCAAAGTTCTAGCGCGAGTCGTAGTCCCACGACGCAAGCCTCGTACTCTGCCTCGTTGTGTGAGCATGTGAAGAGAAGCCGCTTGGCTACGGGCAGCATCCGTCCTTGGGGATCTACTAGGACGACCCCCACCCCTCGTCCTTTGGTGTTGACCGATCTACTAGGGGCATTCTATTGTCCACGTAAAGCTGGCATTTTTCCTCAACAACTTGAAGAAGGGCTCGCAAATCGGCATGAGGCATGAGATGAAGCACCTGATATATTGTAGCCTTCCCAATAAGCTCCAGATCTGCTGTTCCGTCTGTGGGGGAGGCATGTCTAGAATTGCTTTTGCCTTGTCGAGATCTACTTCAATTCCCTGTTTGCTGATGACAAAGCCGAGGAATTTTCTGGTGGTGGCCCCGAATGTTGATTTTGATGGGTTTAACTTGAGCTTGTACTTCTTTAGGCACTCAAACAATCTTCTCAAGTGCTTGAGATGCTACTGATGAGTGCGCGCCTTTACTACCATGTCGTCGACATAGACTTCGACTTTTTTGTGCATCATGTCATGGAAGAGGGTGGTCATGGCTCTTTGATAAGTAGCACCAGCATTTTTGAGCCCAAATGTCATCACCCTATAATAGAAGATGCCTCTCCTTGTCTTCCTATGCCATGAGGATTTGGTTGTATCCAGAGAATCTGTCCATGAAAGAATACACCCCGTACTTGGCGACGTCATCTACCAAGACATCTGTGTGTAGTAGTGGGAGGTCGTCCTTGGGGCTAGCTTTATTGAGGTCCCGATAGTCGACACACATGCGTACCCGCCCTTCCTTCTTTGGGACGGGTACCATGTTTGCTACCCATTCTGGGTAGAAGACAGGCTGGAGGAACCGAACATTCAACTTTTTGTGGACTTCTTCCTTCAGCTTCTGGGCCCATTCCTATCTCATTCGTCGAGCTTTTTGCTTCACTGGTCGGGCTCCTGGTTTGAGGGGTAGTCGGTGGACCGCTACCCGTTCATCCATACCGGGCATGTCTTCATAATCCCATGCAAATACTTCCACGAATTCTCACAGGAGCGTGAGGAGTTGTTGCCGGTAGGGCTCAAGTACCTCTTTGCTAATTTTTGTTTCTTTTCGATGCTATTCATCCCCAAGGTTTACAAGTTCAATTTTGTCAGTAGAAGTTATATCGATACACTCGGGCGGTTGGACCCATGGACCTACCTCTTCAAGTTCTTGATTTTGTAGATGGGGATCGTTAAGGTCTTCTACGGCTTGTTGACCCTCAAGTTGAAGGGGTGCTGGATGATAAACCTAGCGGGAGCAGCACCTGTGGTTTCTTGGCTGGGTGTCGGGTAGGTGGACCGACTGTCGATTCAAGGTGGTGGTGAACCCCAAGAATGCTTCATAGGAGATGGCGACAGACTTGCCGTACCCGTCTACTTGAGGTGTCATGTCGTCGGGCTCCATCTATTGCTCTAGCCACCAAATGTTCAAGGAGGGTGAGGGGTAGAATGCCCCTAGTTCTGCCCCGGTGGGAGGAACCAACTGCCAGGTGGATAGGAGGTGGAAACCTAATGGATTCTCGGTCGAAAATGCAGCAAACCGGTCACGTTCGCCCGTTCGAGTGACCGTGGTGGAGGAGGGGCAGAATGACCCTAGTTCTGCCCCATGATGTTTGCCAGTATTCTGCTTGTGGAAGATGTCACCCAGACTAAGTAGGTTGGCTGTCCCGACTCCGTGATGCGACACCCTTGTCGAGAGTTGACAGTTTCCAGCTGATCATGTTGGTAATTGGAGAATTGGTTGTCCACTGTGCCAAGTGAGATACTTGGTATGATTGCCAAGTCTCAGTTGACTTGGTTGGGTTGCCAAGTCAGTGGCTACTGAGGATGCAGTTGTCGGCGCACTTGTGCGTGGGATGCCAAGCCCCTTTGTTGAAGGAGCGGGTTCCGGTGTGAGTCACTCGGAAGCCAATAGGCTTGCCTCTTGACGTTGATGACCTGCAAGCCTGGAGTGTCCCCACCTTGGTCATTAGGTGGGTGTTGCGGTGCTAGGTGGAAGGAGAGGGGGAAGGAGCGCACCTTACTGTCCCCTTTCCTTGCACAAACCAGTTGGATGCAACGTCCGTTTCCAAAGTCCCTCCCTATAGGATGGGTGATGGTGAGGGAGGTTGGTGAAGGGTTGGATCCCCAGTGCATACCAGAGATTCTCTGAACAATCATAGCAAACTGTCCTCTAGATCCTGGTCTAGCTGCGGGTTGTCCTCCCAAGGTTCCATGCGCCTGGACAGATAGTCGAAGGCAGTTGGGTTCTAGAGACCCGGTGGTGTGGTGGCAGCCGGCTCTGGTGTCGGGTGTTGCAACTCGAAAGATGCCACAGCAGCCACGGATTGTCCTAGGTGGTAGTAATTCTCCGCCAATATGATGATGACCTACCCTTTCCATAGGAACTTAAGCATCCTATGAAGAGTGGAAGGTACGATGGAGTTTTGGTGGAGAAATGGGCGGCCCAGGATGAGATTGTAGCTCGGGGGGATGTCCACCACGTGCGCGGGAACCTCGAAGGCTGCTGGTCCAATGATGAGGGGAAGGGCGACCACACCTTTGGCTTCATGAAGAGTGCCATTGAACCCTTTCATTACCCAGTTGGTGGAGAGCAAGTCTTGTTCTTTAATCCCCAGCTTGTGCAGGACTTGTAGTGGGCACAGGTTTAGTCCGGACCCGTCGTCGATCATTACCATGGGGATGCAGAGGTCCTTGTATTGTACCCAAATGTACAACGGCAGGTTATGGGCGGTCCTGGCCGGTGAGAGGTCTAAGTCTGAGAAATAGACGAAGGATGGGACTGTCACCGTGGCCATCATTGCTTCTATGGCCCTGGGAGCAAAACCTTGGTTCACCTTTGCCACCTATAGCACCTTGAGGAGGGTTTCCCGGTGCTCGGTACAGGACCAAAGTAGATCCCATATTGAGATATCTGCCCATATCCCCCGCAGCTGGATTGATAGGTCTAGGGGTGGCAGTGACTGGGCAGCCGATAATGATGAGGCGGTAGCCGGTACTAATGAGGTGGCAGTCGGTGGAGCAGGTGGACGGCTACCAGTCGATGTCTGGCCTGGCACTCCCGGGACGGAGATCCCTCCATGGCGCAGCTTTGGTTGATATACCTGGCCGGACCTGGTTATAGCCGTACATGTGGACGGCTATTGTGAGAATGGGATGGGAGCTAGAGAGATGACTACCTCCTTGCCCTTATGCTATTCGAAGGTAGATGTGACTGGAGTGGATGGCATGGTTAAGGGCAAGAATTGCTGCTTTGCCAGACGTGCTTGGAGGGGTGCTGGTGTTGTAGCTGTTGGTGTGACCGTGCTAGCTGGAGTGTTGGTCGGGGACGTGAAATTGGTCATTGAGGCCTTGGGGATTGGAGGTACCGCAAGGATGGCCGCTCTGTCTGGGGCGGCTGGTGAGTAGAGAATCACCTTGGGTTGGGCTAGGATGGTCGTCCCGGTGACTGGTACGATTGTCCCGGCAACCAGTGCCACTGATGCAGCAGCCGTAGGTGCCACCCGAATGAAGAGTTTTTCTGAAGACGGGGATGGCGCCTATTGCAGTGCAAGTCGTGAAGACTTCTCCTCCAGTGGCTGTTGACTATGAGGACGGAGGGCTAGAGTTGTTAGTAGTATGGCTGGAGTTCCTCGAGTGTCGATGTGTGGTTGGCTGGACGAATGTGGTTGATCGGGTTCAGCTAGGGGATTCCAGCTTCCAGCGGTCTTGTCGAAGGGAGGGATCTTCTTGTCCCTTGTCTGTATCCATTTGGACATGTAGAAACTAGCTACATATGCTGGAACCCCTCAAGTGGATGTCACCTTCGGGAACCCAAGAAGATAGTGTTCACCTGGGAGTTTCCCGTATGATTCAGGAAAGTCTACTGGCTCAGCTTGGGAGATATGGGAGGCTGTTGAAGCTCAATGGTTCTCGAGTTGATGAGACGCTAGATAGCCTGTCTCAGCGTCCGACAGTGGTCAGTTGCATGGCCAGCAAACCTGTGATATTCACAGTACTGCTGCGAGTTGTACTAGGCGAGAAGAACAGCTAGGGGTGGTTTGACAGGAGGGAGCATGAGCAACATCTGGGCCCTGCAGAACACTTGGCTCAGTGGTTCCAAGAGTGGTGTATATTCTGTTATGTGCGGCTGTTGTGGCTGCGGGGGTGGATGGCGTGGTTCCCGCGATTGCTGCTGGATGGGGTGTTGTTGGTTAGCACTTGTTTGACCCCCATTTTGCCCCTGGTTCCTTTGCCGTGAAGATACCGGGGGCGTTGCCTACCATTGCCGGTGAGCTGACGACTTGGGTGCAGCTACCGGGTGTGGAGCCTTGGGCCTCTAGGGTTGTTGGTTTCGGGCCGCATGAGTGGTGTAGACCGGCTACTGAACCGGGGTGATCGCCAATGGATGATATTCCTAGGCTAGGGCATACACTTGTTGCGGCTGGTATGGCGGTGGCGCGGCTACCACGATGGTCACGGGAGATGGCCGTGCATTGTCGTTCTTCTAGAAGCCACGGTTGTTCCCCAAGTTGCGCCCATGGCCGGTGGCCTCGATTGAATGCACAAGAGTGCTGCCAGTGACGGCTGAGCACCCTATACAATCAGGTCCAGAGAGTCTTCCTCAGCGGGTTTGTCCCAGATTTGGGATGCCAGGGCCCTCCAACTGTCGATGTAGCCACTGAACAGCTCATTCTCACGTTAGCGGAGGCAACGGAGATCTTCCAACTTGGGTGCCAGGTCTAAGTTGTATGTGTACTGTTCCTAGAACATGTACGCCAGCTGCTCCCAAGTGTAGATCTTCATTAAATCTAAGGACATGTACTAGGATAGTGCAAGTCCTTGGAGAGATTTCTGGAACAGCCAGACAAGGAGCTTCTCCTCGTGTTGTAGTGCCACCATGTCTCTACAGAAGGCCCGGAGGTGTGCGCGAGGGTCACCGTGCCCATTGTATTTAACCAGTTTGGGCATCTTGAAGTCAGGAGGAAGCATCACCTTTAGATAGAAATAGAGGTTCTGGAAGGAATAGGAGGGTTCCGTTGGACCGAACTTCATGTTCCGGAAGGATGCCTCCAGTTCGGCTATCCTTTGCAGTAGTTGCCCTTGTAGGTCCAGCATCGGGGCGGCAGTAGTGGCAGCTACCAGTTGCAATGGCAGCTGGAAGAATTGGCCCGCAACAGGAGTGGTGATGACATCATATTCTTCAGTTTGTGGCCTCTCCGGGACATAGATGGTTGGCCTAGGTGGGATTACTGAACCAATCCCTTGCTATTGGTAGTGTGCCAACTGGTGAGCCAGGAGAGTCTGCTCAAAGTGTCTCGGTCGAGGTGGCTGGAAGGCATCGACCCCTCCTATGCCCTCGGTGTTTGAGGGCAGCTGGTAGGATGGGCCGGTGTTCCATGTGGGAACCGGCCAGTTACCTTCAATTTCAGTGGCCAGAGAAGCGGGCGGCGCAGGATGCATTGTGGCATTGTCGAATGCCACAGCCGCAGACAAGTCTACTGCCCTTGGCTAGTTCGTGGCTCCAGCAGGCACGACGATCGGTCGGGTGAAGTTCGTCCTAGTGTTGACCGGTGGTGGTGGGCTGAAGACCATGGACAGTGGCACAGAGGCTGCCGCAGTGACGGAAGGGGAAGATCCAGATGTTGCAGCAGAATCGATGGCCATTGCTCTTGCTTGTGAGTGGGTCTAAACAGGGGGAGCTAGCAGGGTCCGAAACTTGCAAGCTGCAGAGGTCTGCGAGGAGAATCTTCACGGAGGATCTGCAGGGGTCTCCAGGGATCTGCAGAGATTTGTAGGGAGTACCAAAGAAGGGTGATGTGGTTCAATGCATTTGAAAGCGGCTTCGCTTAGCAGATGCGATAAGTACGCTAAAAATCCTAACCGAAAACAAAAGACTGACTACAAAAGAGCCGTACGAGCAAGAGTTTGAGTCACTTAATCAATAAAACGTAGCGAATCTCCCCAACAGAGTCACCAAAAATCTGTACCCTCTCTTTCATCCAGCTATCACTCGGAAGCCCATGGGTTTCCGCCGGCTCCGCCGATATAGAGAATTGAAAGGGGATTGTGTGAGCGCATCACCACATGGGGTGGATGGCTCATTGAATGGAGTCACCACCTTATTTTTGGGTAGAAAACAAGGAAAACCGGATGGGGAAGTGTCCTTCGACCATCCAAACAATAAAATCGTGAGAATGACGTAAAATTGTGTAACGCTATACGAAACATCAGAGAACTAGATACAGGACTCAGGGTACTGTTGGGGAAGGTGTTAGGCACCCCCAGATAGCCCAGGCAATCCCAGCCTCTCTTCGGCTCTAAAAACGAAAAACCATGACAGTCAGTCCAGCCACACCTGGCCTCATCCTAGAAGTCTTTCCAGTGGACCGAAAAACTCTTCGGTGACCGGGAACCGCCCAAGTGTACATACTCGTACACCCAAATGGCCGATGCCGGCAACGTTGAATGTTGGTGGCGTCATCCTGGAAGCCTTTCCGGGGCATCAGGAGGGAAGTCTTACACCTCCCACAGCAATGGGAACCATCAGGTCGTACATGTTCGTACACCTGAACGGCCAACGCCAGCAAGGATGTATGCCGGAGGCGTCATCCTGGAAGCTTTTCCGAGGCACTGGGAGGGTAGTCTTACACCTCTTGGGAAAATGGGAACCGTCAGGTCGTACATGTTCGTACGCCCGAGCGGCCGACGCTGGCAAGGATGCATGTCAGCGACGTCATCCTGAAAGCCTTTCTGGGGCATCAGGATGGTAGTCTTACACCTCCTGGAGAAACGAGAACCATTGGGTTGTACAAGTTCGTACGCCCGAACGGCCGACGCCGGCAGCGTCATCCCGGAAGCCTTTCCGAGGCATCGAGAGGGTAGTCTTACACCTCTCGTAGAAATGGGAACCGTCGGGTCGTACATGTTCGTACGCCCGAACGGCCGACGCCGGCAAGGATGCATGCCGGCGGTGTCATCTCGGAAGCCTTTCTTAGGCATCGGGAGGGTAATCTTACACCTGTCGAAGAAATGGGAACCGTCGGGTTGTACATGTTCGTACGCCCGAACGGCCGACGCTAGCAAAGATGTATGCCGACGGCGTCATCCCGAAAGCCTTTCCGGGGCATCGGGAGGGTAGTCTTACACCTCTAAGAGAAATATGCAGAAAATGGGTAAAACGTAAAAAACACGTGGGGAAACTATAAGTTTCCATGTAAAAGGACCCGACAGAGGGGTCGCGACCGAACCAAATTCGACCGGGCTGGGTGGGAGGCTGCCGGTACCTTCAAAAGTTTATTCGAAGGAATGACATCCGGGCATGTCCTCCGACCTTTCCCTTGCGTGGGAAGGGTCTAGCATAGTTGGGACTCGAGAAAAACGTCGCTAAATTGTACGTAAAACGTCGAGGAAGGAGGTGTTTACCTGCAGGGAGTCATCGGCAGTGATCAGAAGTCCTCCCTCTGGTGTGGCGAGAGGGCGTCGGGGCTCCGAGCAGCTCTTCTCCTTCGTTGCCTTCAACTAGTCGTCCGAAACAACGTCTTTTCCCAGAATCGAAAGCCTGCTGAATGGGGTGGAAGGCCCCTTCTTTTATAAGGAATTTCCTTCCATCTTTGGGGGGATCCATAGATGGAAGCTGACGTATGTCTCAGTTCAATCACACGATCAGTGTGATTGATTGATTGCAAGATTTAAGTGATTAAATCTCGTTATGTCTTTCTAATTGATTCGACTTGCCTTTTTAGGTATCTAACTGGTAGCCGCCACGTGATAGGTGGATGCCGGCTGGTTGGGATCGGGATTTGCAAGGAGTTTTCAGTTGATGATTCAGGAGAAATAGCTGTAGTAGATAGTCGAACCCTTGCACCGGCTAGGAGTTCGACTACCACGTGTTTATCCCGAAGGTCGGACTAGGTGCATGAATAGACCTGTACGTTGGTGGGAGAGTTAAAGGTCAGCCACCAGGGTGTTTTACTGGTGTGCCGGTAGTCGGCTGGCTGGTTCTATCCGGCCACCCCACAAGGGGGAGCATGTCGACTTAGCTGGGGTGATCTGGGGAGCCGGTTGCCAGGATTGGATGCCGGCATGCTGGCGGCGGGCCGGCTGGCTGCCCGATCGACATGTCCATGCATGGGCCAACAGGGAGCCAGTTGGCCGCCTGATTGACCTGTCTATGCATGGGCCAACAGGGAGCCGGCTGCTGGGGTTGGTACTGGCATGCTGGTGGCGAGCCAGCTGGCCACTCGATCGACCTGTCTATGCATGGGCCAACAGGGAGCCGGCTGCTGAGGTTGGTACCCACATGTTGGCGGCGGGCCAGTTGGCCGCCTGATCGACCTGTCTATGCATGGGCCAACAGGGAGCCGGCTGGCCGCCCGATCAACCTGTTTATGCATGGGGGTCAATAGTGTTCACACAAGATCATAGATCTTTAGCTTTAGTTTTGATGTTTACAAGATGAATCATTGTTATGTCAATTTTACTTCTTTGTTTATCAAAGAAAATTTGCAAAAATCCTTGCAAGATAAATTTGACATTTTACTTTGATGTTTTGAATTAGTATGGTCATCCATTGAAATGCCGCATTGTGTCTTGAACATCCATTGAAAGTTAGAATTTACCGCTATGTTTATATACTAATTTTACACGTTGGTGGGACTTGACAGTGTGCCTTATGTGCTCAGCTCATCGTACACAGGACTCCCATCCCCACACACACATAGAGGTTTCAATTGGGCCATGTCAGCACAGTTTGACCATGACAATTTGGCATGGCCTAGCATGGTTAAACCGTGTCAATCAATGGCACAACACGGCCAATTGGGCCAAGCTTTGCAAGTTTTGTGTCATGTCGTGTTGGCACAATATGGACAACACAAATGGCATGATCTGGCATGACGGATTGGGGGAGGCAATTTAGGGAGGGGGGCACAGGTGAAGGAGGAGGTCAATGAGTCGAGCCAAATGCAGGAGGGGGGGGGGGCTTGTTGAATGTGGGTAGACATGGAGGACCTAAGCCACTAAGGGTGCGTAGGGGGGGAAGGGGGCGAATGGGCGGTTTGCAGTTGCCAACAGGGGGGGGGGTGGCACAAACGACCGGGACCAATCACCAGCAAAGGAGGAGAGGAGGCACTGCTGGTTGCCCATTGCTCTCCAACAATCGAGGTGGTTGCTCCTCTAATGAGCTACTCCTTAACGGGTAGCTGGATAGGCGATCGACAACAACTCCAATGAGTGAATGGGCAATCAGCTACATCCATGCATCAACATTTCAACTCCAGCGGGTGCCAAGCGAGCAACTCCTCAAGCAAACTATCTATAAAATGGGTTGATGGGCATCATTAATCCTCACCTAACATTCCAACAAATTTTCTCAATCTCAAACTCTCAACTTCTCAAGTCAATTTCGCTTTTTGGCTTTTGCAAATGGCTCATAATGAAGGGCAAGATCAAGGCTCTCTGATTGTTCCCTCTTAGCCTGAAGTATCACAATCTATGGAAACATCTTCATCAATACCAACAAAATCACGAAATAGGGCTCCTATCGGGAGCAAATTCATAATAAAGATGAAGACCATGGAAGATGGTACAATGGAAAAGAGGGTGTTCTGCAACATCTGCAATGCTGACTTCTCCTACAAAAGC